>JANHJO010008292.1:13568-24507 GCA_032468235.1 Pseudoxyrhopus heterurus | reverse complement strand
GTGCTCCACACAATCAAAGGCTTTAGCATAGTCAATGAAGCAGAAGTAGATGTTTTTCTGGAACTCCCTAGCTTTCTGCATGATCCAGCATATGTTGGCAATTTGATCTCTTTTAAATAAATAAATTTTAAATAAATACCAATATCTTAAAATTTATAAACATTCTAAAATACCAATTTTCAAAAATATTCTTTTCTTAATTTTAGTCTAACATTAAAAAGTGTCCGTGTGAAATAACCTTATATTTAAAAAGCCATGATATTTCTCTACCGATCTAATTGCCAAATTTCAAGTCAAAAGTTGTTTTTTTTTTCTTATACTGTAAGAAATCTAGCAATGGTGTCCAAATTTAGTCAAATTAATATCTCTAAGCAAAGCAGTCATCTCAACTAGATCCATTACTTTAAAAATTCATTCTTCTATTGTGGTTATATTTTCGTCTTTCCATCTTTGGGTATATAGCAACCTTGCTATTCATGTCATATATAAAAACAAAGATCCATTTTTTTCAACTATTTGTCTGCCATTCCTAAAAGAAAAGCTTTAGGTTTCAGTTTTACCTCCATTTTCAAAAATTTCTGAACTCACATAAATATTTGATTTCAAAATTTCCTAGCTTTCCTACATGTCTACCAAAGATGACAAAAGGATCTTCAGACTGATTAAATTTCTCACATTTGTTTGAAACTCCCTTACACCACTTTGATAATTTTTCAGTAGTTAAATAGTGTTGATCTATCATTTTATACAAATTTTCTTTCAAATTATAATTCCATGTAGATTTCAAACTTCAAAATATTTTCCTCTTGGTTAACCATAAAATTCTAAGCAAAGTTTTAGCCCATTTAACCATATATTCTTTCACATACTCATCTTCAAGATTAAATTAAATAACATTTCATAAAGTTTTGCAATGAGATGTTTATCACTAGTACATAATTGTTCTTCAAAATCCATTTTTAATCTTTAAAAACTTAAAATCTGCTTTGAAATGGGTCGGTTTTCTGTTCTTGTGTATTGTGTAAAATTGCTGTGTTTCCCAGAATATATGCATGCATGCATATACATATATATATATATTCATTAATTAATTCAATAAAATAAGTAAACAGAATATAACACATAGAGAGTTTCAAATATAAAACAAAGACTAAATACACACAAAAACATAAAATATAGAAAAACATAAAACACCCTCCACATAACCAAAGGTGGCCCCAGGCTCATGAGAAATGGGTGGATAGATCTGAAATCAGTAAGTTGAAAGGTTTGCATTCACCAAAATGTCATTCTTTTGACATTTTTTCCCTCTTTTCTGAAATATTGGGAGATTGTTTTTGAAAAACTAAAGCTCACAACAAGTTAAGACTTTTTATGGGTAGTAAGAAAAACAAAGAATGACAAAGGCACTTTCTTTCAAATCTGTTGAAATGTACAATAGAATAGAATTAATGCATCAGATACTAAAGAAATGCTAACATAGCAAAAAAAAGTCAACTCAAATTTTGGTTCTGTTGTCTTCAAATGATATCTGTTGCAGCAGGAAACTATGACAAACAGGTAGAAAAGGTGATTTGAAATTTGACAGTATGAAAATAATGAACTATATTATGAAGATACCATGGAAAACTGGTGTAATGCCAGATGAATGGAAAAGATTGAATGCCTGTATCTTCACAAGGAGAAGAAAAAAAGGCACCAGAAAACTAGAGACCATTTTTACATGAACGCTTAGGAATAAAGAAATAAGAATATAAGAACCTCAACAACACAAATGTATTTCTTTCTTTGAATCAATAATTTTCTTCATAAATTGTGGTTATATTGTACAAATATTATGTCTTGTCTGTAAAACTGTAAACCTTACAATTGATAACAATAGGTTACAATAGGTAACAATAACATTTAACAAGATTATTAACAATAAACAGAAACAATCGGCACAGGTATAGTATGGGAGAATCTTGTCTTACAATAATATTTATGAAAAGCTCTGCAATAGTATCGGATTGTAAATTGGTTAATATATATTATATTATTATATTCCTATTAGATGATTCACTCTCTGATATAATTTTAAGAAATACTTTTAATGTTATATAATAGTGCTGTGTAGACCAGGGACTAAAGATATTATTAAAAGGCACATTACAGAAATGAATCTCAACATTTATAGAAATGCAATTTAAAAAAAGTAATTTAGTATTGGTCCCTATTTTTGTGATATTATATTAAAACTCCTTTATGTAATACTAGCTGATAACCTGGCTTTTCCCAGGTATTTATACCTTGAGCAGGGAATGCCATAGCCTACAATTCCCAGCGTTCTTTGCCTGATTTGCATGCCTTGCCTCTATTGGCTGGAGAACCTCCGATTTGTATGCCTTGCGTCTATTGGCTGGATTGGCTGTTGTTGCCTCGTCAGCTGCAGAGGCCTGTGCACATGCGCAGTATAGTGTTGGTGGGGTGTGTGGAGTTCAGCAGTCTTTTTTGGGGGCAAAGAACTCCCAATGGCATTTGTGACCCCCCCCCCAGTGTTTGTCTCGGGAGTGCAAGGTATGTGCCTGGCAAGTTTGGGCCACATTGGTGCTGGCATGGAAGGGCCTATTCAGCACATACCCACAAACCCACACAACCAGACTTCTGTTTTATATATATAGATTTCTACAACATACAATATTACTTAGATGAGTGATACCAATGGATTTGTTTGTTGCTGCCTTCAAGTCAGTGTTAATGCCTAGCAACATCCTGGACTTATCTCTCCAGTTTTCTTGGTAAGATTTCAGAAGTGGTTGGCCATTCTAAGGCTGAGACAGAGTGACAGGCTCAAGGATACCCAACTGGCTTTCTAACTAAGCGAGGATTAGAACTCAATGACTTCTGATTTTAAACCCAGTTCCATTACACTAAATACAGAAAACTGACTATTTATAGAAGATCTCTGTAGGAATCTGTAAACAAAATCACATTACAGTAGAATGTGTTTCTCTTGAATAATCCAGGCCATATAAGAATTCTTCTGGCAGCAACTTGAATTACATCATTATAGTTGGAATAATGAGTTTGAGTTGAATAAATATTACTGGCTATTTGTTGTACTCTACCTTTAACTTGATATTCCCTCAATGTTTCCAGTCAGAGACTACGTGAAAAAAAATTATTGGATCATCATACACAATTAGCTGCTTGGAGTTGAGAATATAAATTATAAATTTTCTTCAAAGATATACAGTATATAAAATTTTGGTCCAAAACCTGCTTCTTTCAAGTCATACTTATGAAAGTATAGATGTCAAAAGAAGAAAGCTAAGAACCACAAAATAGATTATGTCATATTTCAGGACAATTTGTTCTTAAATTATAGTAAACCTGTCTTAATGATTATAGAATTACTGTGTTATACTATTTCCAACTTCAAACTGGTAGGAAACTGTTCTATCCGGTTTATGAGAAGTAACCACAAAAAGATACAAGCATTAGGTAAAATCCTTGACTGTATGTTATACACATGCCCCAATGTATTAGATGAAGAGGCAAGTGACATTTCATTTTTGATTGCCATTTTCTTTTCTGATCACCAGCTGTCATTGACTAAGTCTCTAGGACCTGAAGAAAGCTTCTTGGATGAGAAGCTAAACATCTTCAAAGAAAAACAAGAAAGTTTAGTTGCCTCTTGAAAAAGCCCCTTTGGGATGACCTGGATGACTGAGAATCTCCATAGACATTTGACTAAGTTAAGCAGCTACAGTTCCACATTTTACAAGGATAGGTTTTAGGAGGAATGGTGCTGTTTTTGTAGTTTTGGGGACATTCACCAAAATAGTGAATGTTTACCTGTAATTAAATGTAATATCCATTAAAATATTACTTACAAAGAAGCATCAATAAACACTACCAAACCAGCTAATCCAGTAATAATAATAACAATAATAATAATAATACACTCAGCAGTCCTTAATGAAATATTCCACTTAACCCAAAGTAAGATTACATAATCAATGGCTAACAAAGAGATAGAGAAAAAAAGAGAGATGAATAAACATTTACAAAAAATTAATTTTGTTATGTATGTATGTTTTAGCAAAAATAAAGATAAAAGAAATATATGACAGATATAGTGTGCATGTATATCCAGTATGAAAGAAACTCTTTATAAACTTTCAAGATGAGCTATAAAAAAAAAACAAGATTAGAAATCTTTTAAATGTGCAGAGTGAGATCAAAAAGAAAATCTGAGTGTTAAGTACACAAAAGTACTCATATCTCTTCAGAATGCATTACTCCGTTTTTGTAAGCTACCCATTTTAGATTCACACCAAGAAAGTGCTTTTCAGCTTTCACTCTATAGACATGACTTCTAAAATATGCTGTCATTCAAGTATTGTCAGAAGCAAGCTAGGAAATGCGAAAGAGCTGTAAAATAGTTTCAAAAATCAGCTGGGGGCGTAATGCTCAGGATCATGTCTCAAGATCAAAAGAAGCCATGGTAATAAAGAGTGTATTGATTTTTTTAAAAAAGTAAGTGTACAAATAATAAGACCTCTCTAATATTTAGTTTATTTAAGAATTCTGGTATAACACTTTTCATTTGGTCAATAAAAAAATTCCACAATTTACATGCTTTTTCAATAACTGCAGAAAACAGAAATGTGTATAATACAAGAATACAAGGAAAAGCTTAAGTAGGAAATAAAAAGGACAAGAATGTGATCAGGATCTACCAATAACGGTGACAATCTATGGAATACAGCACCTTCTGTATATCTGAAATTTCCAAGTTTGGATAATTTACTATTTGCTTCAGTTTTGCTTGGCGTGCTATTGCGAACTCAGAGGTTCACTAAAATAAGATGGATCTATTTTTATTTCTCCTATGGGAATTTTTCAATTCTGCTCTGGGGGATTTCCAAAAATAATGACCAGCAGGTCCCTTGGTAAAAGATAATTATTCTAAACAATTCTTAATATCTGTAAATATTGTTCTTTTCCTGACCACCAATTACGGTAGCTAATTAATTATGGCAAATCAAATCATATCCAGCCTTATACAATATTTTATTGTATAAGGCCAGATACAACAAAATATCCAATAGTAGAACTGGTACTGACCATGAACAAGAGGTATATATCATTCCATATTTCAGCTTGTAGAGATTTCATCTTGTAGCCTGTGATTGTCTGTATAGGGCCAGGAGACTACCAAACTGGAGGAAGGCTAATATAATTAAGCTGGATATCTAATAATTGGAACTAATTGAAAAATTGAACAATGGATAATATGGTTAAAATCTGAAGCAATGAGACTCCTTGATTAATAAATATTTGTTTTGTTCTTATTTTATAAAAGTTGGAAAGTTTGCAGAGTTGAGGAGCAAAGTTTCAGGAATGAAATAGTTATTTCTAAAGCATGATATTAAACCCAAGGTAACAGAAGAGCCTCTAGACTTTCATTATGACTTATAATGTGATGAGTTTTACTCCCAATTTCAATCTATTTGTGGTTCCCAATGCACTTCCTGTTCTCCCAGGGCTTTTTGCTTAATGTTAATGTATTCTGCCTCTCCATTATTCCTTCTCCCATTTCTCTCTCCTTATTTCTGCTACTTTCTTCATCTTCAACCATAGAAGATCATATTTGGGTTATGTGACCTTTCAAAATGTATTTATTCAGAGCAGATCATATTTTTCAGTTCTTTACTAGAAGCAGTCATTTGCACCAGGCAAATTACTCACTTTTATTTTGTCTTCTTTTTCTCTTCATAAAATTGCAGTCTGTTATGCTTTCAAATGTCATATATATTCTTCCAATTTTCAGATTCCTCAGCAACTATAGATGTAAGCATTTCCCATCTACCAAGTAACTCAATAGCGAATATGTAAAAGTGACCAGGTCAGCATGTCTAAAGAGATTTTAAGTTTGCTTTTTTTCCTGTTCTCTTAAGCATACTATTCTGCAGTAAACTGAAAAACTGCTTTTGATGCACTGAGAATTGTGAAATATATTGATCTGATAAAATAAATAAGATGTGCGAAAGGTGGCTATTGGGAGTAAAACATAAAATAGAGCACTTTGATCAAAATGTTCCATGGCTAAACTTCAGAATAAAAAACATAAATGAAAATTAACTATTGAATAATGTTTACTCACTGAATAGGGTATTTATGTCGCTGAGCTTCCTCCACTAAGTACAGGAATCTGTATTACAGTACACATGGCTGCCTAGCTTCTGCTTAAGCACATCCAATGAAGACGAGCCTACTACCTCTATAGTGGTAAACCACTCTTACTGTTTGGAGGTTTCCCCCCTAACATTTATTTGGAATTAAATAGAAAAATAGGTAAAATTGCTGTGGCAAGATTTTTTCTTAACAAATTAATGTCTTCATGATCTGAAGGTTATCAGTGTTAGTCTATTTGATGGATGTTCCTTTAAATATAGATTCAATAATCTCTAACCTCCAGTTATGTGGCAATTAATCAGTTCTGCAGTATTTCTTACAGATAATATATAAATGTTCATTCCTTTAATGACCTATGATAATAATTCATCTACTGGTAGTTGTGTAGATTTAAATTTATTCAAAGTAAACAGGGATTCCCTCATCATATTCCTATCAAGCTCAGGGTATTTATATCAAACTCAATTCTATTTTTAAATCCAATATTCCATCAGGAATATTTCTGGAGTTATTTTGGGCTTCTCTTGAGACATTTTTATTTCATTTTTTTACCTATCCAATAATTACATGGAGGGCAAAATTGGACAGAAAAATGATGGGGAGATATAGGTGATTGAGTATACTGCTGACAAGTTGTCCAATTATTTTTGGTCCAAACAGAAAGAAAAAAATTACAAAGGTGAGTTATGATTTCTGTCCAGTTTTATTAGGAGTATATATAAAAATTATTGTTCTTTCATTAGAGTTTTAGCTAATACATGGGAAAGATTTAGATAAGTTTAGAAACCAAGAGAACAGGCTATGATAATTCCTAGTTAGAAGTTTGGTTGTAACATTTGGACAACTGAACCTTTTAAAGTCATATATAGTAAGTTATAGTAATCAAGATAGGATATAAATGAGAGCACATCTGAAGACTATATTATACTAAATGCTGCTATTTTAGACAATATAATTTGGGTAGAGTAGTAGAATTGCATGGAGACCCTAAATTAAATCCCTATCCATTCAGTTGTAAAGTTTGTGAGTTAGTCACACTTTCTCAGGCTAATAGAGGATTATTCTGTAATTAAAAGGGGATCGGAACACAAATATAATTTAAAGTGATAAACTAGCTTTTAGTGATAAACTGTGAAAGAGATATTAAATATGCCCCAATAAAAGAAAGATATGTATCAGCACAATATTTACTTAAATAGGTAAAGAAACAAATAGTGCCTAGATTGGTTTAGTCAGTGAGAAATCATGAAAACTGGATAAAAAATAAATATTATACTATTCTAGCACTTGTTTTAACATATATGTCAGCCATGGAAGCCATATACCCATATTTTCTTAAAAGCTTCGAGGCTGCCACAGTTAGAGATTTGGGGTTTAGGAGGGGGGAATTCTTAGTGAGTAGTAGCCTAGACTTAGCAACATTATTTTCGAAAGTCAAGGACATATCAGCTTGCACCTGGATAGAAGTGGGTGAAGGAACGGCTTCTAACAGAATGATGTTTGATTGGGCCATGTGATGGACTGATGGATACAGGGGAGGGATCTTTGATTTTCACTTGGGGAAGGGAAAACCCGGAACTCTCAGATTCAGGTTTTCCCAGATGTACCAACAAGACTTCTTTAATAAATTCTTACTTGGATAGACTTTGTCTCTGAATGCTGAATGGAAATGGGGAGTTTCTTTGGAACACTGACAATATATTGTAAAGTCAAAAAATACCTTGCAGCACCCTAGAGATCAAGACATTTATATTGCTTATTATGCATTCCTTTCAGGTGTGTTTTATTTAATATATATTATATACATATTGCATTTATATACAAATCTGCCAAGAAACAGAAAAATATTAACAGCTACTCATTAAAATTAATTGCCTGTAAAATATGATAGCCATTTATAAATTATTAATTCTGCGTCTATAAATATTTTGATATATGCAGACCTATCTTTTGCTCACAATCACTCTCCCATACATAGCAGAAAGGTTTACACACACAAACATAACATAATAAATATCTGCATATCACTATACAAGTGATGTAATTATGTCCTTGCAGGATATAATGATGCAATTATGCAAGTGTCATAATTGGCCTTGGAGGTTGCTTATGAAAACACACATATATATGGTCCATATTTCAGTTCATAAAAAAGAGAAAAATAAAAGGAAAGTGAAAAACCATAGGGAGACAGAATGAGCAAGGTAAAAAGAAGATGAATAAAGAGAAAAATGGGAACAAGTGGAACAGGGGTGGGTTCAGACTAGTTCGCCCAAACCGGTTGTTGAGGTCGGGTGGAGCCAACGAAACGGTTCGGTCGGTTTTTGAAAATATATATATTTTTTTGCTTTTATCTATCTGCCCAGAGCCTCTAGCCGCCTTTATTCGCTGTGTTTTCAGCAGAGCTGATGATCAGGGAACCCTGCCTCAGCAATTTTTTCCCATAGGAGCTGCTGCAGGAAGTTTGTTTCTTTAAAACACAAACTTTCTGCAGCAGCCTCTAGGGGAAAAAACAGGTGAGGCGTGCTTCCTCGATCATCAGCTGTGCTGAAAACACAGCAAATAAAGGCAGTTCGAGACTCCGGGCAGGCGGGCAGGCAGGCGGACGGGCAAAAGCAAAAAAAATAAAAAAATTTTTTAGAAAAACTGACTGAACTGGTTGTTACACCGATTGAAACCCACCCCTGGAACAACATTGGGTGGAGATAAGGAAAGGGGTTGACAGAACTGATAGAAAATAGGGGGAAAAGAGGCGTAATGAAAAGGGTTAAATTCAGCATACAATGCTTAATTTTGAAATACATCCAGACTTTCCACACATGGTCCATTTTTTATCTTTCTTAAGTATGATCATGGTTACCAATTATTATCTGGGTGGGAAAGTATACTTTTCTTATTTTCTGATCTGGTTAACAGATTCCAATAGGGGAAATGTATGGGGGGGGTTTCTTTTCCCTTCAGATCAAAGGAAGAAACCATAAATTTTAACATATATAAATTGATCTACTTGGCCTTTGGACAGTTGTCCTTTTCATGTAAACCACATAAATTGAGGTCTCTTCCAACCTTAATGTACCAAAAACCTTTTTTCCTGATTAAAAACTCAGTCCCTTTCATAGGGTCCTGTAAAATCAAAACCTAATCATTAGCAAAATCTCTCAATTTAAAGTTCTCATTTTTAATTTTTTGGCCCGGTTGAGTGAAAACATCCTTTAGTATTATATTTAATGATATCAGTAAGGTTTTTATATGTACAAATGTTAAAGGGCTTACAATAGAAGAATTGACAAAACTGACAATTTTGATTGAAGAAAAAACTTGGACAAATTATTTTTTTCTATGGAAAACATTTTTGGATTTTTTATGAGAAATTGAAAGAAATGAAATGTTGATTTTGGGATTTGATTAGGATTATATGTGATTATAGAAATAATATAGACAAATGTTAACCTTAAAATAAGAGTTTGATGTATTTTTTATTCATATCTGTACCAAAGAAACTTGAAGTCATTCTTTTTTCCATTTTTCTTACTTCTTTAATTTTTGCACTTGTCTCATATTTATTTCTTGATTTTTTTTCTTTTTAAATATTTGTTTATATTTTTAATATCCTGTTTTTGAAAATCAATAGTTATTAATAAACTGGCTATCATATTTCACAGAAACTTAGGCTAAATTAATGTGTTGATTTTCAAGGTGTTACAAGATAATTTCATTTTTGCTGATGCAGTGTAACATTATTACACATCAAGAAACACTGTGTTAAGAGCTTCAGGAACTGGGTGATGTATAAATATAACTAATTCTGAGGCTGTAGTTATTATTTCTGTCACCTTACCTGTTTTTTAATGTAAGTGTTGTGCAGCTGCTAGATAAAAACTAGGAAGAACAGAAATAGATGAATTGAAACCACCTGTCATGAACTCCTAATGTATGATAATTCAATGATACTAAGTAAAGTACAGCAGCTATGAAGTTATTGCAAGGAGAAAATGGAAAGAAAGTAGTTAAGTGATACGCATTGCTAGTAGTACGTGTTGTTGGTATAATAGGCAAAGCATTAATTGACATATGATAAGAGCCAATTTTTTCAATAAATAGCCCATCTTTTACAACAATCCTTTCAATAATTAAAGATTAAGGGATTAAAAGGATTAAATAGAGAAGTCTATTCTTTAGTGTAATTGGGATCTGTCTGGGCTGTCATGAGTATGGGATGAGGTTGGGTTATTTATCAAGGATTTACAAAACTGTAGGTTAGAGGAGAAATGAGAATTTCAGTGATTGAAAGTTACTGAATGTTTGTTCAGTGTTTTTGTAACTCATTTGTTCTGCAGAAAAAGAATGGGTTCTGTTTTTCATATGATAAACAGTTATTCTCGAAGTGTATGTATACTATCACATCTGTAATGTAGTGATAGTAGCTAGGTCTGGCTACTTATAGCTACTTATATAGAAATTTGTGTGATATCTGTTGTATTGAATGGGTTTTGCATCTTGCACTTTTTTGCACCTTTCACTCTTTGGGAATTACTCAATGGGTACAAGGACTGATATTGTGGTGTAAAGAAAATAATCTTATACTAAACACTAAAAAACCTAAAGAACTTATAATTGACTTCAGGAGGAAGAGAGACAGGCACTTACATTATATATAAATGGCGAGGAGGTGGAGAGGTTTGGTAGTTTTAAATTCCTGGGCATTTACATCTCAGAGGACCTCTCATGGACTACAAATGCTAACATGCTTGCGAGG
>JANHJO010008291.1:16603-33570 GCA_032468235.1 Pseudoxyrhopus heterurus | reverse complement strand
ACAAGTCTGAAAGTTGCTAAGGTTGGAGACCCTTGATCTATAATATATCTCGCGGTTGGTACAATATGAAAAGGTGGAGATTTTATTAGCATACCTGCAGAAGAGTTGAAATGTGTGTAAATTTTCGGGCCATTCGAGTCACTTCTGGTAAATAGGTTGAGAGCAGACTGGTATCCATCTAAATTAGAGAACTAATTTAGTAATCAAACAATATTACATGCCCTCTACTAACTGCAGAACTGGTACAACACAGAACAAACGATCAAAATTAAAGGTTCTTATTTTTAGGTGGGGACACAATTCGGGGGCTTAATATGGGGGAATAATGGTTGGATGAATGTTCCTTTTCAAAATATTAAGGACCTGGATTCATTAAAAGTCAGCCAGTTTGGTCTAGTGGTTAAGACACCGGACTAAAAAGTGGGAGAATGCGAGTTCAAGTCCCACCTTAGCCACCAAAGCCAGCTGGATGACTTTGGGATTGTCAGTCTCTCTCAGCCCAAGTCCACAAATGTTTCACTTAGCAACAGAAATTTGGGGCTCAGTTTTGGTTGCAAGTCAAGGACTAATTCAATTGCCTCGGGGTCTTGCTTGAAATGGATTTATTACTTGGAACCCTGACATTACTTGTATTAATATATTTTTCTTGTTAAATAAGGATGAGATATTTAGAGACTCTTTATGTAACAGGAAGGGAATTTATCGTTCATATTTTTATTTTTTTTCAGCATCCAGCCAGGATGGATTATTATGTTTAATGTTGGATCATTTTATTTTTCTTTTTGTACACAATTTTTGTTGTTGTTATCATTGCTAGAATGATATATATATTTTGTTTTTATATTTTATTCCTATTGCTAAAACAGAGTTAATACATATTTTTTTTAAAAGAAAGGAATTATGCAAAAGAGACTCGGGTGGACATCTTCCAAATTTATATGAATACCAAGAGAGGAGGAGAAAAAACCAGCCATTACTATTTTTTCCCACTTCCATTCAATCACATCCAATTCTTGGAGGCTACGTGGATAAACCCTTTGCTGTTTTCTCAAAAGTGGTTTGCCATTGCCTCCTTCTTAGGGCTGAGACAGAATGACTGGCCCGCCCAAATGGCTTCATGTAGAACTAGAACTCACTCTCTCCCATTTATAACCAGATGCCTTAACCACTAAACCAAACTAGCTCTCCTGTTATCTGTAGCAGATATATATCTATTTTTTTAAACAAAGTTTTAGCCTTTCTGTGGAGTTGGTTTCTTGGCTTGGTCTACATTGTGGAGCTCACAAAACAAACAAACGTAGGACCAGATTGAGAGAAAATGAAGCAAAATAATTATATCCTGCTAGTGGATTTCCAGAAGACATTGGTAGAATATATTCCAAAGTTAGCGTGTGATCATCTTCTTTTAATGACCCCATAAACCCTTGTGAGCCAGAGTCTGGGCAACTGAATGGAGCTAGCAGAGTGTTTATTGGCCGAATGCCCTTCCTATTGTCAATGTGGAATTATATTCTCATTATGCCCAAATAAGAGAAATATCTGCCTCTATTTAGGATGGAACTCACAGCCTCCTGATTGTGAGACGAGAGCTCCACCTCTAGGCCACCGCACCACTCCACTGACTATAAATAATGCTATGATAAAATACCAACAATGGTGCACTGGAAAATCTGCAAGAAATATTATTTCAGTGAAAGCAAGAATTGATGGGACCACAAAGTAGACAACAGGAAAGAAAACAAGGAAACTAAAGTGCTCTAGGACTTTAGAATTCAAACAGACAAGCATCTGCCACATAACACTACAGACTTAACCATTGTTGATAAGAAAGACAAAAAAAGGTCTGGATAGTAGATGACGCAGTACCTGGAATCAGCAGAATAGAACTGGCTTGGAGAATGGTGTTGGGACTGAGTACTACAAAGTTAAAAATAGCACATATACATTGGTCCATGAAACAGATTAATTGAATTTCGTCTCTCTCATACTGGAAATTAGCAAATACCTTTGCTACATTTCAAAGCAGAGGCACCATTTCTACATTTCAAAGGACTAGGTTGAATCCCCTTCTATACTGAAATTCAAGTAAGCCATGTCCCATGCAAAACAATGGATGTAGGTAGGCTTTTGCAACCACTGTTGGTGGCTGTACTGATTTAGTGTGATGTTTAAACAATTCCACCCACCATTGTTAGCCTTTGTAAAACTATGGATATTGCTTGAGGGGGGGGTCATAGAAATAGTTACCAATTAATATCAACATTGCTTTGAACTTTCTATTTAAGTGAAATTCTAAGATGGAAGCACCTGGTTGATCTTGGAAGATTGTACGGTCCACCCTTGTTAATATTCAGATGAGAGTAAATTTTACCTGTAAATTCAAAGTTATTGACCAGACTGAGATTGAAAAAAGTTGATTGAGGTTGAAAAAAATAAAATCCTAGATGAAGGATTTTGAAGCAAGCCACTTTTAGTATACTGCCAAGGAAATAGCAAGGATAGAGATGTCAGGAACTGAACTTTACTCAGCGATATCATTAAGTAACCCAAAAGGAAATAATAGATTAAATGTAAGCTTTACTATATGCTATTTTTATACCATACTATTCTTATTTTAATGTAACAAACTGGAAAGAAGAAGCATGAATTGGAATGAAAATTATCATTACGAGTTTGAATGCCATACATCCTGCAGATCTGGTTGCCTCAGTAAAGCTGTTTGTTTACAATAATTAATTTCTCACTGATTGATGCTGAATAAATTACATTAAACATGAATGTTAAAGAATGTTTTCATTTTTTCCCTATCAACTCCAGGAAGAAGGAAAAAGATCTATTTCTCTTCTTTCTGATTGACTCTTCAAAAATGATTTCCCATCCAGGAATGAGGATTCATTTTTGTTTTATTTTAAGTTACTAAATCACACAGTTGGAAGTTGTTGTTTTTTCACAATACTGCCTTTTTAAAAATAGCACATTCTCACATTCTCATTTTAAAGATTGAGACTGTCAAGGAGAGAAGGTGATTAGTTTATCTCTTCTTCTTCACACTATTTCAAAGAAACATGGCACAGTGTGAACATTACAAACAAGAATGGGCAAAGGATCTAATTACATTGCAGGATGAAGCAATTCTCCTCACCCTTCTGCTTTCCTGATGTGTTAGGATTAAAAAACCTAGAACTGTAAGACAATTGCCCTGCCATTGTGAAAATTGTATATTCCAAAACATTTGAGACTGAGTTAATTTAAGCTATATATTAGCAAGATCATGAAGAGAATTGGACTGTTTCTTTAGGATAAAGGCAGAGAATTGTATTCTCTTTAAGATAAAGGCAGGATGCAGGAGACACATTCAGATTTGCAAGTTTGTTATCAGTCCTTCTAATCAGACCAGATTTTGAAACCAAAGTTATGAATAGTAAAACTTCTTTTATTATAGGATTACAGTAACATAATTTTGCAAGTCTAAAAAGAACTAAAGAAAAATCAAATCTGAGATGTTTTCTCAATTTGCATCCCTGCTTTGGACACAGAATTCTCTTATCCAATGGCCATCTTGGCTGTGGCTATTGCTCCCATTCTTCAAAGTTATCATTACAATATATTACAGTTCTTGTGATAAAAGGTAAAGGATTGAATGATTGGTAATCAAAAATATCTGAATGGCATGAATTGGCCTATCCCTTATCTAATTAAATCATTGGAATGAACAATCAGGCCAAAAATTTATACTTGTTTCCTTTAGCAAAAAGTGGTGGCAGCGTATACAAACCATGATTAGCTCAAATTGTCATTGAAAGAAGGAATTTGTAAGATTCCTATATTTGCCATAGCAACAGGGAGATGACACTAGAGTTTGTGATTCCACTTTGTAGTGGTTGCTTGGAAACAGCAACAGATGAACCGATGGGAAAAGAATACAGTAGAATTGATCCAAAGCAGAGTCAAGGTGTTCAAAGCAATTAAAAAAGAAAGCCAGCAAGAGTACAGTGGAGAAATAATGTGTTCAAAGGAGTGATGGGCAAGTGGATAAATGTATTTCTGCATAATGGATAATTAGTCCCTGTGACTGGGTTCACACAAAATTACTAAAATAGGGTTGAGTAATTTATAATTCAAAGTGTGAGAACTCATCTGAATTGTCTAAATCATCAATCATATTTAGTTAACTGGGGATTAGGGCCTGTCAGGAAATGGAATTTAGATTAAATGGCATGTATAGAGGAAATGGAATGATCAGAGACATGATCACATTACCACTTGGAATATCATAATGGTAGATACCAGGATGAATGGTTGAAGGGCAACACATTAAACTCTATTGACTGAAGTTACGTATAAATATTCATGATTCTTACTTTTACCATTGGTTCATTTAGCCTTTAGATTTAAATAATTGAATTATAATGTTTTATGAGTTTTCCTAACTAGTAAATGATTATTGGATTATTGAAAGGAATATTTCATTCATTTCAAATCTTTTCTTTCACAACTCTGTAAGAAACTCCATCATATTTAGGAGGTAGCACTATCATGCAGTACGATCCCTACTTTCTTTTGAGGAAAACTTCTCTATCTGTTTGTGTCAAATTTGGTATAAGTGGGTCCATTATCTGAACTTACAGTTGATCCTGAATGTTTCTTATAGTCATAATGAATAATAATTATGATAAATTGCTGGTATTTATTTGTTAAATGTATTTGACGCTCATCTTGTTTCAAAGTGACAGTGGGTGGTTTGCAGCATTAAAAGCATACAATAAAACCATGATATAAATATTTCTAAATCAATAAAGATGGTGTTACAATCAAAGATAAAGTTATAGTTAAAAGATGGGAAGGGAAGAAACTGGGTGTGGGGAGGGAAGTGGGATTGACTCTTAATTCATCAACCACTTTCAGTGTGATGCTCCCCCATCTAGCAGACTCAGGGCTTCAGGACCTTACAGAAGGTCAAAAGGATGGGATCCAATTTCACCTCAGGTGGTAAAATGTTCCAAAGGGCAGGAGTTATGGTCCTTCTCCTGGACCCCGCCTGCCAAAATCCCATGACTGATGGGGCCTGCAGCATGTATCCTCTGCTGGTGTGGGCCGGGCGGGCCAGATTATACCATGAAGTGCAAAAAATGTAGGTTGGGACATGAAGCCACCAACATCTGTGTTGAAGTTCCTTGACTACTCTAACATAGATGGAGAAGAAAAAAAACCTTGCATCTTCTGAACACACTTATGCCATGTTGAGGATTCTCTTGAAAAGAGAGCTATCAATTCCATCTGAGAAGTCAGGAGTTTGGGCTGTCCTGTTTTCAGGACATTTTCAACATGCTGCATGAAGTCTAATCTCTCTTGGGCTAAGGGTGGTTGGGATCCGCCCCACTTTAGTCATCTAAACTGGTGACCGTCACAAGAATAGGGGACTGGAAATGTCACAATTTAGCTCTGCATAAGCATTATGCCAAAATAGAAAATACAGTGTCATGATTATTATTACTATTTCTTGAAGAACAGTTATAAGGATTTTAATTTATAATTATTAAGGTGCAGGAATGAATTTCAATGAGTGTGTATAAATTAAAATTGTATATCTGCAAAAGATTTTGTGTTTCTAAGGCAAATATTATAGCAGAAATAATTATCCAAACTTATGAATTCATAAAACAAGCCCATGAATCCCAACTTTTCCAATAAATCTGCTTAACTTATTTGCCACAAGTTTAGAATGGCTTTTCTAATATCTACAGTACACTGCATTAATATTTTTTTCAGATCAATAATTAGAATATGAAACATTCAATTGTCTTAAAAGGCATTCCTGTTTTCTATTCGTTAGCAGATCCTGTTTATTGAGTGTAGGGTGGGACCATTTCTTCACTTACTGCCAAATGAGGACTATATTGGGCAAATTAAACATTTCATTTTATCAAAAATGATCATTTTTGCTAATTAAGATATTTATGTTAAAAGGAATAATGTCCTTGATACAATCACTACGTAATCTGTTTGTGTTATTTTTCTAATATAAGCTGTTGTTCAGTTGCTCACATCAAATGATGAACTTTATCTCATTAAAGAAAGTAAATGAATGGGCAATCAATTCTATCCTTGTAATGTATATATTCCCAGTGTAAATGCATCATTCTTTAACAAGAGAAAGCCATTGATCAAATCCTAACCGAGTCAGTGAAAAAGATTACTTTAAGAAACAACTTTCATTGCAAAGATCAGTTTAGGAAATAACAAAAATTCACCTCACACAATGGAAAGACTAAGACAAGACTGTGATCTTCTCAATCCATGTAGTTGTCAGGAACTTGTTTCATCATCACATTCAAATCTCCATGCTGCAATTTCAAGGGGAGGAGACTTGCTGTAAAGGTTTTCCTGTTGTTCCTGTGCCAGCTATTGCAGCTTGTCTAATTTATATTTAGCCAGCTTTAATAAAACACAGAATACAACAAACAGCGACAATGAAAATTGCATTCTCTTGATCAACCATTTTTATTTTAAACTTGCTTTTGTGCTGTGGAGCTACAGACTTTCCTCCTGTATAATATGCTCCCTATAAGCAATGAAAGCTGTTTCTTAAAGTGATCCTAGAGTCCTTTGTTAAAGTCAAGGATAATTTGGGCTGACTGATTTTGATTGCTGCTCTTTTCCTGTAAAGAGGGCTCAATAAGTGAAGCGGCTTGCATGGATAATTTAAATGTGGATGATTGCTAGTGAACTAATGATGCAAACACAGCTGAAATAAAAATTTCCACTTTATGGATAAATTAAGTGGGATGAAAAAGCTCAGGCAGTTTCATGAGAAGACAGAAGGAAAAAAGGGGGGGAAAAAGCTTTTAAGCCCCTGTTGCCTGGTCTATAGCAGAGCAGGACTGACATAGTGAAGATTTTTATCCATAGGATCTTTGCCAAAGAACCCTTTAATGAAAGGTACCATGGATAGTTCATGAGGGAAAAAACACTCCAAGGAGATCAATCAGTGCAGAGTAGCTGCACTGTGTACTACTGATGTCAAAGAAGATGATCAACCTTTTGGTGAGCTAGTGTATGCTGAAGCTTTACTGGCAAGGTGGCCACAAGAAGGGTGGACTATCAAGCTGCCATGGAACAAGAAAATATTTTGACAAACAGGTAGTCCTTACAACAGTTCATTTAGTGACTGTTCAAAGATACAACAGCACTGAAAAAGTGACTTATGACCATTTTCCCACACTTACGACCTTTGTAGCATCCCCATGATCAAGTGATCAAAATTAAGATGCTTGGTAACTGGTTCATACTTATGACTGTTGTTGTGTCCCAAGGTCATGTGATCATGAAAGTCTGTAAAGAGATCAATCTTAATATTTAGTCATTTTAAGCCTGTATTATTCCTCCCTATTTCCCCCCCCCAATTTTGCCATGGTTCTTCTATATCTCTAGTGAGCAAAAACCCTGTATTCTTGCATATTGAAAAGGAATAAGTTAAAACCAAGCATTTTTTTTTAATAACTTCATTGGTAACATTTTAATAATTTCTTCATTAGCAAATCTATAAACCCTCCAGGCTGAAAAAGCAGATCATGGCATTTGTAGAGTTGTGAAAGCCTGAGAAACATTTAGGGGAGAGAAACTCACGTTTTTCATAGTTTTGCTTGTGCTTCTGAGGTCCGAAGATTGTCTTAGAGTTTTTGTGGCTGCAGGGTTTTTTGAAGTATTTCACCTGATCATCTGGTAAAAAGTTCCCCTCCCAAATTTGCATTTACAAAAGAGCAAATGGAAGATTTGGAGAAGATGCTCCCTTCAAGCCTTTTCATAATATGAACCCAAGACCTGTGGTGGTGCAGTGGTTAGAATGCAATATTGCAAGCTAATTCAGCTCACTGCCAGGAGTTCGATCCTCACCAGCTGAAGGTTGACTCACCTTCCATCTTTCCGAGATTGGTAAAATGAGGACCCAGATTGTTGGGGGCAGTATTCTGACTCTGTAAACTGCTTAGAGAGGGCTGTAAAGCAGTATGAAGCAGTATATAAGTCTAAGTGCTATTGCTATTAATTTGTAATTTAGTTGTATTTTTAATATGTTTTTAAAATGGCTTTTTATGGTCGGTCTGTATGATGTTCAGAGTCACATCATTTGAGATGGACAGTCACATAAATATAACAAACAAGCAAGTTATTTATTTGCTGTAGTAAGTGCTAGTCTTAAAAAGGAAAGAATCCTAGCAGTGAAAAATTGTGTCTCTATGCTACCTTGATCCAAAGAGACATGAATCTCTCACCTCCCTGGCAGTGTGTGGTCAGTGCAGGTCCAGATGTGCATGTCACCATCTGGGGCCAGTAACTTTACAGATATGCATGATTAGAAGTGAGGCCAAATGTGTAACAGTCTGGGGAAATACAGTTTCTGGAGCTTTTCCATTTAATGAGATCCCTTGATGATAGGCAGTGTGTGCCAAATGTCCCCATTATATAGTAATAATCTAAACTACTTAGAGTGACTCACTTTGCAGAAAGTAGGATAACTTACATTTCCCACATGAGCAAACAGGCAGTTCAGCCTTTAGTGCAGCAAAGCTTCTGAAAGTGATCTGCTTCCAGGTAAGGGATACAGAATCATCTGTAACAGATGATTTGTAACAAAATCATCTGTACAGTTAGATCTGTTAACAGAATCATTTGCAGCCTTTCACAATTGCAAATTTGAATTGTGACTGATGTGTCAATGGCCTCTCACAGACATTCTCAGAACTGTAATGTTTCTCACTGCATTCCAGTCATATTTAAATGCTGCTCCTCGTAGTGATTATGCAAGAGAAAAACAAGGGATGCCCATGCTTCCCAGAGCCAAGCCTCAGGCCGTTTCCACAAGAGCAGAATGACATTCCATTACAAGATTGCTGGCAGTGTCACCACTTGTCAGGAAAGACACTGCTCTCTCCATCACATTCAGCTGCTGAATGTCTTGGGGGCAGGAGGCTAATCAAACTCGGAGACCAAATGGTTGACACGATCAGCCTGGAACCCACTACAAGTTTTCTTATCCATTACTGCAAAAGAAAAAGAGACTTTGGGCAACATCCAAATCATTGAGTTTTAATACATTTTATTTGCAATAGCTCGAGTGTACATTATTGTCTATTGTTTGCATCTGAATGCAAATCTTCTGTCCATAGAATCTATCCCCTAAACAACAGTCCATAATGAAACAATAGTATTAACAGAAGACTATGACTCAAATTTTAGCTCTAAGAATGCCTCGCTGACAATGCTGGGAAAATGTTGACAGTTAAAAAAGATGTGAGGGGGAAAAAGGGAGGGGAAGAGAATTCTTGTATAATGGAATAATATACAAACAGGTACCTTCATGAATTACTTTGATACCTCTCTCTCTATATATAGGCCTAGTAGACTATGGATTTGCCACAATCTTTATTTATAATATAATTTGCATTCGCAATATGTTCTTTCAATTGAGATTTATAAGAGAGCTAACAAAGCAACCAAAATATTGCAACCTGTTTAAAATACCAAACAAAATCATAATACGCTACAATGACAGCATGACAATTTAAACAAGTAAACAACAATATCACAAAGTATAGTCTAATGAGCTTCAAAAACCCGATGGGAAAGGTGTATTTTCCAATGGCTGTAGATAACTGAAGGTGCATAGAAACTTCAAAAGGGGAAAAAGATCTACATATAGAGTGTAGCAAAAAAAAAAAGACCTCCTCTACCTTGGCATAACCATTTAAGATCAACAGAACTTAAAAAGCAGACAGATTCACTGGGAAAGAGACAATCATTCAAGCAGCTTAATTCAAAAGTATTCAGGATCCAAAGATAATGGCTAGGGCTGCTACCATGTCTAGACAACATTAAACTACAAGTAAGACTGTTGCATTTCTGGCATCTAATTGTTGTCTAGGTTTTTGCAAAACCTAGATCTGATATTCATAAGGCAGATTCTCATATTCCATTGCAACATGAACTTTATTTCTATGTCACATGCTCATGATGTTGCCTTCCGTGTATCCTCAGTACTCAGTATTTGAAAGTTATCTTAATATCTAATCCAAAAGGAACAACCAGTGGAGATGAGCAGAACATATATGCTAACACACTTTCAGATTTATTGTATACACAACATAGAAAGGATGATCCACCCTTTTAAAGACTTTGTATGGGAGTCTAATATGTTTTGTTTGTTTTCAGACCATAGGAAATATACTTGGCATTCCTTAAACTCTGACATCATTACTTTTGTAATATATGATCCTTCAATTGACCATGGCAGATTTTTTATAGCATTCATATTTATTTTTTTATAATTTATTTTGGATAATTGATAACATTGGATTATTGATGTAGCCTCATAAAACTCTTTTCAATGCACTCAGTGCTACTAAAGCTTCAGAGATTGCTATGGCATCTGAACTAAATACAGAATACAACAGTTATAACTGAATCTATTTTCATGTAGCTGAGAGTTGTTTTTGTTATGATAAATTATATTTTTGTAATTTTCCAAAAATCTTAAAATACTATTAGTAATTAAATGGTTAATTGTAACTACTTCATTTTCCAGTTTTTAATTTTCCCCCATTGTTAAATGAGAGATATTCTAAATCAGGGGTGCCACACTCATGTCATCACGGTGGCATCACTTGACGAATCTGGACATTTTTGCCCTTTGCTAAACTGGGCGTGGGCATGGCCAGCATCCGGCCCACTGGCCAGGAGTTTGACAGCCCTGTTCTAAATAGTCAATTTCTCATGAAAACAGAGATCCAATTTTTACTGCTTAGCCAATTATGTCCAAATATATCTCGTTAATATTGGAAGTACTATGGAATTCCTATGGTAATTAGTCTCAAGTACATATCAGAATTGCAAAATTGACAATTTGTCAAATTGGATCCATAAGTGTATATATATTCCACATAATTTCTCCTATATAATTTGATATGCAATCATAAAGATGGAAAGGACCTTGAGGGTCTTCTAGTCCCACCCCTTCCATAAGTCCTCATAACCATCCCAAATGGCTATCCAATCTGTTCATAAAAACCTTCAGTGATAGACACCCATAGTCTCTCCATTACCAAACACAACAGTTGGTGGCTGTTTTTCTTTCCACCAGTAGAAAGAGAAAAGAAGCCAGAGGAATTCACCAATCACTTCCTTTGATTATCCTACCATTAAACAGCAAGACAGACCATTCAGTGGGCACAACATAATTGGTTTATGACAATATAGTTTTCTATTCCAAAAATGCTGGATGCTGGTTTTACCACCAGAAAATCCTCCTTAACAAAAAGGCAAATAACTGCAAAAGATATTTATTATCAGTTATTAATTTTAATTAGGAAGGGATGTCTACAATTTTATTTGATTCATCAAATTAGGCTAAACACCTACATTCTAATTCTCTGCAAGTGTAACACTGATCATGAAATCAGATTTCTTCACTACTATATTTTCCATGAACTCATCCCAAAGACAGACTTATCGCTCACGTTCAGCTAAACCCATCATGAATATTCATCACTATTACCAACAGTTATTTAAAATTATGTATGTTCCCAGATGCAGAGAAAAGTTCCTGGACCTCTATGTTAATGACCAAGACCTTAATTCCAAAGATCAGCCAAACCCCCCTATTGAACCAAGCTATTTTGGCAAGAGAATCTGTAAAAGCCATTAGAAAGCTATCAGGATCCTTAAGTATGCTATGATATCTCATTTAGGCAATTTCTAATAGAAAATCTATGGGCTCCACATATTGTTTCATGTTGCTTTACTAGCTAGCAGTGACAATTTCCAGGGATCATGGGAATTATAATTCAGCAGTGTCTGAAAGGTCATAGGTTGCCCTCTTCACTTTAGAAGTCAGACTTCCATTATTTCAGCACTTGGATGGCTGTTTTAATCAGGAAGCTCTTTACTGTATCTACAAAATTCATTTCCAAGAGCTAGCTTGTAGTAGGAATCAAATAGTGCTCTTATACAACATTTAATAGACTATTATAGTATCCAGCAGTGCCTTCTGAACCTAAAAGACTTTTGTAATATACTAGACGACTCTGTGACCCACTGGGTTATCCTTTGAGAGAAAGGTAATGCAGTCTGGTGTGACCAGAATGAACATTAAATTTTAGGTTGACCATATCTTTTTTACCATTATGCTGGACAGTCCCATTGGAGTAATCAGACAAACAGAATAACCACAGGTTGGCAAGAAAGCAGTGGGAACAGGAGTGACTTCTGACTTTCTGTTGACTTCCTCATTGATTTTGTTTGTGGAAGGCTGGCAGGGAACATGCCCACAGGAACCAATAAGCAATAAAGCTGGCCTGAACATCACGGAAATTCCAATTCCATGGGACTAATTGATACTGAATTTTTTATACATTCTTTAAGTTAGGAGATTTAAGAACCTTCCTTCAAAAATTGCAGTATAATGTATTGTTTGGGCTAACTTGAGGGTACAAACAGAAAAACAGATGAACCACAATGAGACTTTTAGTAGTATAAAAAGGTAAAGATACCCTTAAATTGAGCTTGACATACATGGGTACAATTGTGTAGTGTTCTTGGTAGCAGTAACAAAATCAGATTGCCATTATCTTCTACCATATACCCAAACACATTTTGCATTCTAGTCTATAGCTTCAAAGTTCCTTATTGGCCTCTGTTCAAGGTTAACCTTATTTAGCTTTTGAACCCAGATTAAATAATCTTGTGCTGTCTGTTACTGAGTTTTGATACTGATGTATACTCAAATAAATTCCATTTAGCAAAGGTTTTAATCCCATTTGAAAACTCTGTTTACAGCTTCAGATTGCAGCATTATTTACTGAATTTAGTGATTCAGAACTTGTGAGTTGCCCTCTGAAGAAAATCAAGGGTGACATATGAACATACATGAGAAATCTAAAATTGTTCCAGTGACAAATGTTTTTCTCATTTTTGTGCATGAGTCAACCTTCAATTATGTTTTTTTCATATTCTTTTTTCCCAATGGTAAAATAGTATCTTTAAAGCAATATTTCACCATTATATATGAAAAATAAGTATAAATCTTATTTTATGCTGCAAAGAAAACCTGATATCAGAATTAAAAAAAAACATTCAAAGAGCTTTTTCTCTCTTCTCTTTCTCTGTTCAAATTAACAGTAAGATAGCACCTAGATGCTAGCTAGGATTGAATGCACAACAAATGGCAGTCTCAGAAACAAGGCCAGGCCCCTGTGCCATGACACTAAAGGCTGATGGAAACTTTCTTCAGAGGCTTACAAGAAAAGGCTGGACACAGAGACATCCACTGACAGTGTGTCACGCTTGCAAAGCCCTGGGGATCATAATTTGCATAAGTTAAATCATGTGTTTAAGTGCTTAATTGCAAGTCACGATTTCTCAGCAGTCCCAATCAATCTAGAGTATGCTTGCTGATTTGTTAGTGATGCCTTAGCCTTGTAGGAATCATTTATTGGGTCAATATGGCAAGTGGAGGAGAATGCATGATAGCTTTGAGAAGGCATTGACGCAAGGAAATTCAGTAATGAAATGTAAACCATCCATCCCTGATTTAAAAGCGCCTCAAATGGGTTGGGAAGAGAAAGTATGGCTCCCTCCCCTCCCCCTTTTTAGTGGATGCCATTAGAGTACTCAGTTTGCAGGCTTTGCTTTAGCTAAAACACATCCAGTAATTATTTGCAAGATTTATGAAAAACTGTTATTCAAGTCACTTCATCCCAGGGAAGGCATCAGAGATTAGCCTTTTTGGGTGTTGGTACAATGTCACTTACCTACTGGGTTACTGTCACAAAATTCCATGGTTGTAGTTGCAGTTAAGCTGGAGATAAAGTATACATTTCTAAGATGTTTGATCTTTTCATTCCACTTATTATTCTAGATCCTTTGTTCTAGCCCTGGAGCCTTGGTGGTGCAGAGGTTAGAGCGCAGTACTTAGTACTTAACTGCCAGCTGCCTGCAATTTAGCAAGTTCAAATCCCACCAGGCTCAAGGTAGACTCAGATTTCCATCCTTTCGAGGTAGGTAAAATGCGAACCCAGATTGTTAGGGTCAATGTGCTGACATTGTAAACCGCTTAAAGGGGGTTGCAAGCCCTGATAGGCAGTATATAAATACAGTACTATTGCTATTGCTATTATTCTAATGTTCCCTTCCTTCTTTTTGCTGTCTGTTTGCTGGAAACTTTAGGATAACAATAAACAGACTTTTCCTGATCACTATTCATCTCAGTAGTATGGCAAATAGGATCCAGAGATTAATGCAAGTAAATGGGCAGAAGTAACAACAGTGAGGAGATGGACTTGCTCGGAGAAAAAGTGTCTCCTACATATTCTTGGCACAAGTGCTGCCCAACTGAAAGCATTTCCCTTTTTCCACTGTTTTTAGTTGTCTTCCATGTTGTTATGTCAAAGACACAGAACTGGCCAAAACACATGCTCAGCTGTTTATATATGTGAGCTGTGGCCCAAATGCTTTCATTCAGTGTCAGGTTAGTCAGCTCTAATAGCCCAGCTCACCTATTCAATAGCCCTATACAAATCAGACTTGATTTGATTCCAATTGAATATTTGAAATTTGAGGAAGGCATGATTTGATTCAAGCTTGAGGGCAAAATTTAAGCATGTTGAGATTTGATTAAAAAAAAGCTGTGGGCTGTAATGGGAAGATATTAAAATGCCTGCACCTGCTTCATTTTTTAGCAAAATGGTTGGAAAACAAGAGAACTGTGAAATCTGTAGAGGACATTAACCCTTCACATTGTCAGCTGAATATCTCCAGAGGTTTTACTGTAGTAAAATTTCTGAAATGTGTTCCCTGTAGCTCTTTTAAGGCAAAGATTATGGGGATTAGGGAGGGACAATACCTTCCAGTTTCTCCAACTAAAATCCTAAATAGTGGTATATCAATGCAGCAAGCATTCTGCCCAACATAAAATGAAAACATTCAAATACTGTGTCAAAGTTCTTCCTTTTGCACATGCTTTTCCAGAATGTCAAGTTAGTCTCACACTGAAGGATGGGTACTGACATATTTGTGTGAAAATTTCATATGGCTGCCTATATTACAAACACAACTCTAGGCAGCTAATAAATACACCAATAATACAAGTGCAAAAAGAAAAAGGGAAGTACTCTTTTGTTGCCTCTCATTATTGTAAATTTCAGACACCATAAAGGTTGGGAAGCTCAAGTCCTCCTGGGGGAGGGAATTGTGGTGGATTCCAAGAGCAGAACTTCTTGAGACAAGCTTGTCCTGTTCTCAGAAAGATTGGAAGAATGCCCACTATGGGATAATTTGTAGAGTGGCAGATTAGTTGACATAGCTAGTTAGGAAACTTGGCTTTTTCTATAAGATCTTCCTAATCATTAACAGAACTTACCAAGGATTGTGGCTTGTAGCAAGACTCAGTGTTTGTTGGCAGATGCAGCAAGAATACATTGACATAATGAGATACAATAACTGTACAAACCTATGTGGTACAGAATGTTTGTGGCCGTTATTCCTCAACAACAATACAGGTTTAAGTTGATTCTTGTAAATGTTAGCCTGACACCAATTTTACTCATTTCTCAGGTACTTTCTCTACAACTGTGCAGATTTAAGAAAAAAATCTGTTTCTTAACCTTGAGTCCTATTGACTTCTGTATCTTATGCAGAGTGCCGAAAACATAACTAGCTCCCATTTATACTGATAGCAGTAGTACAGAAATATTAGAGTGTTAGCCTTAAATAATATACTTGCTGGGGATGAAGGGGTAATTTTTTTTTACTATTTATTTTTTGAGAATATTTTTTCTATATTTTTTAATATTTCTTTTTATTTTTAATGTACTTTTGCATTAATTTCCTGTATTTTCTCTTTAATTCTTAATAAATTTAGTGAAAAAAAGGAAAATATATTAAAAAATTAAAGAAATGATTTCTAGTTGTCTTTATAGCAGTTACAAAGTTAATACTTCCAAATTACATAACGTAGTTCATGTCTTCCCATATACATTGCTTTTTACTCAATAAATCCAGAAATTATCGATTTTCAGCAAAAGTTTATAAAGGGTTTCTAGTCTTTTATAAAAGTAGTTACTGCTCCTTCCTTTATCAAACATATCAAGTTAGCTATTCTTCAATTTCTGGCATCCTCACAACCTACACTTCAATTATTAGTATTTCTAAATTTTTACATCTTTGTACATATAGTAGCCTCTCTGCAGTTACCATATTTAAAATCAAACTTCCACGAGTCTTTTCTATTAGGATATCCATAAGTATCAGTAAGAAAAGTTTTAGTTTCAATTGAATATTAATTTTTAAAATTCATTGCATCATTATATATAGAAATTCCATTACAGGTTGTTTGTATCTGGTAGCTTTTTTATCCATATGAAACCTCTCCCTTAGTTGTGCATATGAAAACCACTGAAAAATCCTTCTGCGTTTATTTTTTTTCTTCTTGATTTCATCTTCACTGTCCATTTTCCTATATTAACAAAAATGCTGATATGTTAACCATTTTTCTTTCCCTGCTCTTTATTTTCAGTAAAATGGTTCTTGTGCTGATGCCTATAAGAGATCTCCTCTGACAAACCCTGACAGTCAGGTAGTTTAATAACCTGGTAATATTAATTGGCTACCTCTTTAGATCAATGTTAGAGAGCCCATCGTGCCACAAATCTCTCCACAGCTTTCTCCATATATGGGAGCAAAACTGTGACTTTGTATGTTGTCTGGAATAATCCTAAAATATCAGAAAAACCACTGAATCTTTGACCATTTGAAGAGCTGCAAAGGCTTGAGGGAGCCTGATTTAATTTCCTGCTTCATTCCAAAGGTCCTGCTTTGATTCAAAAATTTTCCTGATAGGCTGATTTTTTCATAGCTTGTTCCACAGCCATACTATTCAGGACTCCCATGCAAAAATCTGTGATTTTGTTTGCTACTTT
>JANHJO010008287.1:23739-35482 GCA_032468235.1 Pseudoxyrhopus heterurus | reverse complement strand
GGAAAGAAAAGAGGGTTGACTGAAGAGTCTCGGACTGGAAAAGCAATCTTCAATAGAATAGCATGTTTGGAAATAATGTATAATATCTCCCTCTTGTGGCTGGACCATGCATGCAGAACAGGACCAAAGTATAGTACAGTTTGTAACTATAGTAAGAGCAACATATCCTCCTACAAACTTACACCAAATGTTTTAATCTTTTCATCAAAGACGCTGGATCAAGACTTGGTAGAACACAGTTTGTATTTAATAGTGTTTTGGATTAATAATTTTAATTATATTTACTAATTAATTACAAGCTTTTAATAAAGGATATATAGTATGTAATATAGTGAAAGGACTACGTTTCACTCTTTCCATGTATTTGAAGTGAACCCAGAGACTGTTGGAAATTATGTGAAAGTCAATATGAAGATTACGTTTATAATTATTTCCTAGCTAGATGTGCTCAAGGTACCATATGTAGCACTGCTTTCTCAGAATAATCCCATGGAGTTGGGTTCTCAGTCTCTATAGATTGAGAGGGAATAACTGAAAACCATCCAGTGAATTTCTATGACTAAGGATGGATTTAAATCTAGGACTCCCTAGTTGTAGTCTAATGCATTAACCATTTACACCACATTGTCTCGCCAATCTTCTATATCAGCGTTTCCAATCTTTTTGGCACCAGGGACCAGTTTCGTGGAAGAACATTTTTCCATGGACCGGGAGTGGTGGTGTTATTTCAGTTACACTTGCTTACCCGCTGCTCTCCTCCACCTGTGTGACCCACTTCCTAACAGGCCACAAACTGATACCAGTCCGTGGTCCAGAGGTATTCTATATGAATACTGAAGTACACAAATTCTTCAACTGTTTAATATTCTGCAATACTTCCTCATATATTTGTATTTATTCTAGCATTACATTGACAATTACAAGATAACATAATTATACTAAGTTTAAAAATCCATATCAGTTATGCTATATATAAATATTCCTAAATTAGTTTATGACCTTAAGTTAAACAAGGTATTTTCTGTGGACCTTGGTGCCGGAAAACTTGCCTGTGTAGTATTTTTTGTATAATATATATCCGTATATACACTAAAAATAATCTGCGCTACATCGCATTAGTATAGTGAAAAAAAGTCAAGAGTTGTATAAGGCAGCTTCAATTCTTCTGGAAGTCATATTTGTATTTTCATTTATTCCATCTGCTTTCTAAGTGTGCTGGGTAGCTGAGGGGAGAGTGGGAGAATGCTGTTTGTTTTGAACTCACATGAAAATATATTGAACAGAGATGATCCACAATAAAGGAAGCACTTCCCAAAAACTCACTGAAAGATAAAACATTTGTTTTAGGAAAGTAGTACCTTTTTTCCTCTTTGAATTATTATCTTAATGCCATTGCTTCTTAAAATTATGTAATTTCTGTTTCAGTTTGCTAATACTGTAATTACAAACTACTCCTTTTTCCAGAGAAATTTGATTTAATAATGAAATTAAAATAAATAAATAAATAAATAAAATAAAACTAACATTTCATAGTATTTCTTTACTGCAATATTTTTGCAATCACAATGGAACTGCTCCTGCATTCAATGTTCAAATATGAACATTGTTAATTCCTGGCTTGTAGAAAGGAGATCCCCTCACAATATTATTAAAATTCAAATGTATATGTGAGTGTATGAAGTGTGTATTTACATACACACGCGCACATACACATACTTACTTAGGGGCATCACAAATAAAAATATTTAGATGTTAACAATATACTTCAGAAAGATCACTATTAAAATTATTTAATCCAAAGAATGGTAGATTCTGAGAAAGTAGATTCCTTCTATTGATAGATATCTGACAGCTTGCAGCAGCTCTGAAAGTTTATAATCTCAGCTGTTTTAACTACTTCAACAAAATATCTTCCCCTCCAAATTTCTGAAATGAAAAAGTAGGGATGACAGTGGTAACCAAAGTAGTTTTTCACGTGGAAGGATAATCCAGCAATCCAGCAATCTAGACTCAATTTTTTTTAATGTTAAGTCTTTTACACTAACTTTAGCTAGTGAATCTCAGGGTTACTAAAAACAAAGGCAATCCACGAAGTCATCTCTAGGCCTAATGAAGTCTCCAGAGCATTAGCACTTGCCTCCCAATCATCTGTATTGATAGTCTAAAAAAGTGGGATTAAGGTTTTTAATTCCTGTTTGCGATCCTCCGCTTTCAGAAAAATACCCAGAGAACAATTCACTGCTGTAAAGTTTTAGCTCCTTAAACTGGTTGTTGCAGAACAGTAAACATCCCATCTCTCCATTCAAGAACATAAAGCTGAATTAGTATAATTTCCAACCTAGCACAAAGCGAGGCCATCGAGGCCAACAAGATAAGAAAGAATAAGATGACAAGATACAGTAAGCTGAACTGAGTGGCACTGTATAAATCAAGAGGCCTACCTTTTAAAAAAACCCGAGTCTGTAAAAACCTGAAGGCAGCCAGTTCCCCAAAACCATTCTTCACCTTCCTAAATTCCTTTGCTGGGCCCAGATTAGATCCACCTCATGGTAAGGTAAACATTTCCAATCAAACCTCCCTCCCAGAACATTAAGATCACAATCACCCATTACTAGATAAGGCTACAATACACTTCCTTTGGCCTCCTCACAAATACCAGGCCTACCCTCACAGGACCAGGCAACCTATTACTCCTCCTCACCTCCAGCATCCATCTTGCCAGCCTGGAATGTGGCTTCTCTGCACTCGCCTACGGCTCCCCAGAAGGGTCAATCCACACTAACTGCTTGCTAGGGCTCTTAAGAAACCAACTTGAGGAGCAAGGAGGGAAACACAGAGGGCACACAAATTGAGATGGACCATATCCCTGTGACACCCTATTTGTTTGCTTCACCACATATTTCTAAGAAATCTAAGCTAAAACACACTGACTTCTAGCTCTCATGTAGATTAGAAAGAAGGGTGTGACCCAACTCATCATACATGCCTACATATACACACTTTAACAGACTTTCTCCGCTTGGATGAGGAAACGGGATGATTTCTTCATAATTAGCAGCACCTGTAATTGACTAGCATGTTAACTATTTAATTTGGCCAGCCCCTGGTTTGTGGACTGGCACCGGGCCGCAGTATGCCAGAAACTGGGCCGTGCAAACAAGCGAAGTGCCATCCATGGAATGCAAGCAGGATGTGAAATCACGCCCCCTCCGGCCTGCGGAAAAACTTCTCTCTTTGGAACCGGTCCTTGGTACCCAAAAGGTTGGGGGCCACTGACATAAAGGACCAATTATAGCAATGTTTTTCAGTAGTGTCAGGAATTTCAGCTGCACAGAGAACAAATGCAATGATTTAGGGAAACCAGGTTCAAATTTTCATGAAGATATATAAGCTAGATGTAACTCTCATAATTATTGTAAAGATACATGGCAGCTATAGTGGAAGAACCATACACTAGGTCTTCAGTGCTTGAAGAAAAGGAGAAAGAGATGGCTTTAAATAGCTTTGATAAGCATTGGTTACCAAAATCCACTCTCAATATCTGGATTCATTACCAGTTTTTATCTCAGCCCAAATGTTTTTCATCTCTAATTTCAAAACCCTAAACTTGTCTCATTTTTTTTAAGATCAAGTATTTTCAGCATGTGAACTCACACTTCTGAGTTCACTTAAAGGAGTCATATTAATGGTTTCATTATTTATCGTGGAGTTGCAATTTCTTTGGGACAAAATTCTGGAAGTTCTTTAATGAACTCCCAAGAGTTATTTGTTTAGAATCTTCATTCTTACATGTTTGAATTGGCATTGGAATACCCAAAGGTTGCATTCTTTTTATTCTTAGTGTGTTATTCTTAGTGATTTTGCATTTTGTCAAAAAAAAAAAAAAAAAAAATATATATATATATATATATATATATTATTCCTTTTAAAGCCAAACAAGCCATGACACCTGAATGTTGTCTCAATAGCAGCTAACAGCAGCATCAATTTCCATCTTAAATACTCACAATAACCCCATTATAAAGTTGATATTTCATACTTTGATTAGCATGTCATAACAAGATAATAGATTAGCTGAATTTGATAAAACAAATGCATTAGCTGCGAGTGCTCTTTTTGTATTTGACACTTTCTCCACAAAGTGGCATATACAGTATTGTCCACCATTTTATTTGTACAATCGTCATGTGAGATGCGTATTATGATTGGAAACTATTCTAACATGAAGGTTAACTCCATAGCACTGAAGTCTTATTCTAACACTACTAATACTGGCTCTGGTTTCCTCATATTTTAAGGAAATATTCCTTATCCCACATAAAAGACCATAAGTGGCTACCAAAAGACTAATTCTGTGTTTTCTTCTGGCAAGAATTTTCAACCAACTTTCCAAAAATATACAACTATTTAATCATCGTATTATAAATGAAGGAAGCACTTGATCTAATCCACATATGACCAGAACATTCCCTCTCCTTTTCGTAGAGGCCCATTTTTATTACTGCAATGTCTAGAAGTTTGAAAAAGATGGGTACCCAATACATTTCATTTAGATACCTATCATAATTTAATAATTATGGTGAAAGGAATTAGGGCCATTTCTGATTCTATGTAAAGCAACATTTGTCACACTGAGACACACTCCACAAGTCACAGTCTGCTCTTGATCTACCTGTTTTGGAAAAAGTGATGCTAAAACTATTGGTGAAAAGACTAAATAGTATTCATGTTTGAATACAAAAGGAAATACATAAAATCAATCTCAATATTATTTTAATTCTATACCATAGTTAATGAAATTATGCTGTATATCTCTAGCTGTTAAAAATGTGTAGTTTATATTTTAGTGTTACATTTATTTCAAATTTACTTTTAATAGCATATTGAAATTGCTGAGAATATTGCAATGATTTAATATTAAATGAGGATCTTCCCTATTCAGGTTTTTCTTCCTTTTGGGTAAATATAGGAATAGTATCTTGAATTTTCAATTATATACAATATGTTAAAACTTTATATTTTAGCAATATTTGGAGAGCAACAACTTTTCACAATTAAGCATTTTGTTAATTATTCCAGCAATTAAATAGGAATGTGAAAACGTTGATGTGAGCTACTTTGACAATATCTACCTACCTTTGGAAAGTGAAATCTAAGTATTATTTGAGAAGAGGAACATGGAACTTCTAGTAACAGCACCCAGCTTAGTCAGCTAGTAATGAGGCAGGAGGGAGAATTGAAAAGAGGATTTTCTGTTATACTACAAAAGGTTTGGCAGCAAGGAGAAAAATATGAGTATGGTTTCAATCTCTTCCTATCAATTGGCACCAAGTATAACCAGTAAATAGGCTGGAAGGAGGCCCCTGAAAAGGAGAAGTAATGAGCATATTTTTTTTCACAGAATCATCCTGGAGGATGATGTAGAATGAAATATTGGGCTTTCCTAAGACATTCGAATACTTTCCTTATCAAGAATTTGAACCTGGATCTCCACTGTGTCACAGGTAGATAGTATCATAACTAGCTAGTATCAAATAAAAGGCTGGGTTGATGAAAAACAGAAGGCAAAAATGTTTGCTCTGTCCTGCAATCTTTTTTCTGATACATATGAATTTATTCAGGAAACAATTAAAAATATGTGCCCCGATTTCATATTCGCTGTATAGCACAAAACAATATTGTGATGAAAGATAGAAGGAGAAAGTTATTTTTGTATGCAAGAAGAGATGCACTTACTTTCTGTAAGATATTGGTGCCTCTACTGCCCAGGCTCACTATGCTACAAGAGCACTAAAATCCACCAAATAGATTGAATATAAAGACTAGTCACCCAAGAAATATATCCCTTAAATTTAAAATCAAATTTTCACCCCACAGGTTATAAAGTCATGTTTAAAATCTGATCTCAGACGCTTGGAGAATAAGGCCTGCTGAAGCTATAAAAAGTATAAGCATATTGTAAATTTTACTGCACTACCAACAGATCTATGAAAGCTACATAAAATGAATGGCAATTAAATTTGCATAATTTGTAAGCACTATGAAATATGATTGTATGCAACAAATATAGATTATCTTTCAGGAATACTGGGTATGGGAAAATTTATAATATGCATAAATCAATCATAATTCTTTCAAGCTGCATTTATTACTACCTGTATTAAGATAATCACATATGCCCTAAAGTTTAAGTGGTGCCAAACCTTAAGGAATGCTTCCCTAAGGAAGATTTGATTGCAACACTCTTGGCCTTCAGATGGCAAATTAAAAGCTCTCTTGGGTACATAGCTAATGGTTAGATGATTTAACTGCTAGGAAACTTGAATGTGAGCTATAGTTTTATATTTATTACCTGTTCATTTAATTCAATAATATTGATATTTATTTTTAACACAATGTAGTAGGATTTAACTTCCTAAACCCATTCTACATTGAACTGCAACTCCCACAAGTCCTTGAAAGCATAACTAAAGTTCATGCCAGCTAGAAACAATCACAGTTGACTTCCAGTGAATTTGACGGATAACAGGTCTCATCCAGAATAAAATACACTTTTTACAGTGACTTGACATGCTAGCAATTTCATTTAAAAAGCTACTATCAACTCAATCATAAAATACACATTTTTCTGACCTTCTGGTTTTGTTGAAGAGATTGTCTGTGGTTGCTGTTTTACATTAGCAGGCAAAACTGCAGACATCTGGATGTTCCATTTAATTATAATAGTACTGAAACAATTTAAGCCCTGAAAAGCTTCAGGCACATCATCTATATTTAGCTGTTTAAAAGGCAAAAGATTATTAGTACAGATCCTTCCTGGATCAGATAGCACATCTGTAAGGAAATCCTATGCAACAACAGCAACAAGGAAGGGTCTAATTCTTTTTTCTTTAATCAAATTTACTGAGACCAGAATTGGATGTACTGAGTCAATAAAGGAGCCTATTTTGTAGTGCTGCAAATAAAACAGAAATCCAGACAGACCAACATATATATTTTCCTGTCTAGCCCAGAACCTAATTCTTCCTACTTTGATTTTTAATTTTATACAAATGCTAAATTTTACATGCAATTTATAAACTACATTTTATTTTGTTATACCTTGCCTTTTTTCTGCCCAGTTTGAAAGCATGCAAATGTGAACAGAGAATTAGATACCACTTTGATGGGAAGGTAATAGCATTCTGTGTGCCTCGGCTTATAGTCATACTGACCACGTGTCCATGGAAATGTCTTCGGATGACGTTGGCTCTTTTGGCTAAGAAACAGAGATGAGAACTGTCCCCTAAACACAACACAACTGGACAGGGGAAACCTTTACCTGCCTTTATTCTTTCCAAATAACTCAAGGTAGTGAAAGTACCTAATGCTCCTTCATCCTATTTTCCCCATTTGTACAACCAGCTGTAAAAAATATACTCTTCAAATCCAGATTTTTTTCTTGGCATCCGATAGACTGAATAGAGTTCCATAGCATTGCAATATATAGTACAGTGAGAGCAACCTAACAATATGAAGCTCCCAAGTGTGATTTGCTGTTTCTGGAATCCAGTTTAACCATACTTAATGATTACTGGTGCGGTTGCTTGCCATTTGAAATGGCAAACACACAAAACATATTATATGCTCTAAGCTAGAGTTAACATATTAATATAACAATCTCCTTAAACTATCCCTAAATAAGTCCAAGGAAATAAACTTTGTTTCACATGTGCATGACATTTCCTCTGCCTAGTATATATCATTTCCTCTATATTGGGCATTAACTGTATTGCTTGGCATGTAATATAGCTCAGAGCAAGCCAAAAGTTGTCTGTTTATCATGCAGAAGTTTTGAAGAGCTCATATTTTGCAAACTTTGTGTAATAACTTCCAAAGGATGTTATGTTCAAAATGTACAGATTTGATTGCATAGATTAGGAAATGGTTATTATGAGAACTAGAGGACATGTATGTGTATACAAACATACACATATATACACACACATGCATACATATTAAATTAAAAGACAATTAGTCCAACTGGCATATATGATTCAGTTACAATAATCCAAATAAATTTTAAATTGAAATGCCTTTGTTTTTCTAATTAAATAATTCTGCAACTGAGCACTGTAGTCACAATGGAAAAATTATGCTTTTTTTCTTAAATACACAAAATAGCTGAGCTACTATCTATCCATATTCTACAATTTTACACATAAAATATTTTGTAAATCATTTTTCTATTAAAGCATTTGAATTTCTGAACAAATTCAAATTCAGAATTGACCATAAATATATACTTTTCAAATTTAACTGTAATACAAATGTATCATTGCACTTTAATTTATTTCTAAAAATAGATTCGTTATTTTGCTCTGGCAACAGCAACTTTGCTTGAGGTTAATAAGGGAATTATGAATCAGGATATTGATGTTTAAAAACTTTTAAAATATGAATTCAACTTGGTTATGGCAGTAAATAAGTGTTGAGTAGGGAAAAAGCAAAATATTTTGTACATTCCAATTCCATAGCAATAAATAGTATAATTTTCTTAAAACAATGACTAAGGATAGCAAATGATACACTGGAATTGTGACTATGGAGATTCTTAGTCATCCAGGTCATGGTTGTCCCGAAGGTGCTTTTTCAAGAGGCAATTGGACTTTCTGGGTTTTTTTTAAAAGACATTTCGCTTCTCAGCTCATCCAAGAAGCTTCTTCAGCTCTGTTCAGCTGAAGAAGCTTCTTTGATGAAAAGCAAAACGTCTTCAAAGAAAAACCAGAAAGTCCAGTTGCCTCTTAAAAAAGTACCTTTGGGACTGGATTTGTGACTTACTATGTAGCTGCTCCTTGAACAAGGATTTGCTTCAGTCTCAGCACCATTAGATAAATTGAGTAAGTTAGAAAGTTTATTCCTAGACAAATAGACAGGTATCTGAACTCCACCCATAATTCCGGGAAGAATTCTGAGATGATATACTCAAGCAAACAGTGAGTCAACACCTGATTAGGAGCAGCAAGCAATAGGTAGTTTCCAAGTCCATCCACTTAAAGTTCTGATCATCTTCGCACGTGAGGAGTGATGTAATATATTCTATCATACATTAGCATCTAGAAGTTCTGATTGATCTCCTAGAGCAGGGGTGTCACTCACATTGTCACAGCAGCATCATGTGACGTATCGGGACTTTTTCCCCCTTCACTAAACCAGTCTTGGGCGTGGCCAGCGCATGATGCATCTGGCCCACAGGCCGGGAGTTTGACAGCCCTGTTCTAGAGCAGGGGTGGGGAATTATGGTCCTTTTATGACTTGTGGACATCAATGCCCAGAATTCCTGAGCCTCAGGAATTCTGGGAGTTGACGGCCACAAGTCATAAATGGGTCATTGTTCCCCACTTGTTCTAGAGCAGAGTTCTTTCCGGATTTGCGGACTGGCGGGGGGGGGGGTTCACATGAGCGGCCAGCTAGAGTGTGCGCAGCTCCATTTGCCTGCTGCTTCTGCAGCCTGGTTCTGAATGGCTCATAACCCAGTAATGGACTGGAGCCTGGGGATTGGGGACCCCTGTTCTAGAGTAAATAAACTTCATGCAAAATTGGTTGTTATTCTTTCTCTTGTTCTTTCCAGATACTTTAAATCAGGAATGTCCAACCTACAGTCCATGAACCACATGTAGACAGCTAGCAATACAGCCCCCCACAAGATATAAAAAATGAAGTTTGTTATTTATATAAACTATATATTTCATATGTAGTCCAAGACAAATCTTCTTCACTCAATGCAGCCCAGGCAAACTAAAAGGTTGGACAACCATGCTTTAAATTAAACCTAGTTTTAAGGTTATCAATTGTACAGAGAATATTACCGGTAGCTATATTTATATTAAAGTCATTTTATTATCTATTACAGTATTCTATTATGCTTCCAGATGAACAGCTCTTGGCGCTAACAGACAAAATATATTTATCTGTTCATGAAGCATAGCAAGCCACACTATGATTTATTAGGTTTGGGTCAGTGTGTTGTGTGAAACCAGCCAAGGTGATTTATAAACTACAGCTGATGGTTTAAAATACTGTGAGAACATTAGTAGTGAGAATGCAAACAGCTGTGGCTTATTCATATAATACAAGTACAATTTAGCTATTCTGTCTTGTCCTCCTTAAATGACATTTTCCAGTCAGAAAGGAGACAGGAACACTAGAAAAAAAACATAAGGTGAAAAGTAAAAAATGATTTTTGAACGCATATAAAATTCCATGATTGAAGAGATAATTATGCAAGTTTCATGTGGAACATCCCAAAAAAAACAAAAAGGCAAATTTGCATGCTTAAACAGCATACATGCCACAAGCTTCTTAAAATACAGATAAAAGAAGTCAATGGAAAGGAAAGGGGGGACAGAACAAATTTTTAAAAAGTCTTTGAGATCTGGTCATCATCTTGTGAATATACTCTTGGTTAAAAAATCCTTTCTTCCGCTTCCAGTATAAAACTTACGCCGACCTCTCTGCCTTCCATCTAGATATGCTAAACACATTGCTTGTTCTTTAATACTTCCATCTGAGGGCTATTTTCTTTCCTTCCTGACTGCCTGCTCAATTTGCAAATCCAGTTCTGCATCTTCCTTTAGGGGTGGGAGGAATACTTCCGGCTGTCTTTCCTGAATTAAGTAGCCTTCATTTGCGTTTTAACAGAGCCAGCTGTCTACAAACAGGAACCTCTCATACCTGCCTAGAAGCAACAGCAAAAAGTGTTAGCAAGAGTATGCAGTGTATATCCTTATCAGAAAAACTGAGCTAAGCAATCTGAATAAAACATTACACACAAATGTTTCTATTTACTTGTCACCTTAGGGCAGGGTAATTAACAAAGGGCCGTTAAGAGTTTTAGGTGCAGAAATATGACCAAAGGAAACGGTCATCGGGAGCGCATGAAAAAGAAAAAAAAGAAATAAATCGCATACACTGGCTGTCCTTTCCCGCGAGCCAACCGGGGCGCAGACAGAGCCAGACAAAGCATCCCGGGGACAGAAGGGTTTGCTTTGCGCCGAGCAGCTCAAGAGCGGCTCCATGTGGGGAAGCTAATTCCAGCTGAATCCCAAAGGAACTGAAAGGACCGGGAAGCCTAAAAACACAGAAGCCGGGCCGGTCGGCTTGCACGGCTGCGTTAGCCAGGCAGGTAATTCCGGGAGCCCACGAATTAGAGGCGAAGGCAGCGGCCAGATACCCTTGGAAGGGCTTCAGCAAAGGCCCTTAAAGGGGACTCGGTAGGAACTTAGGCTGTTCCCTCCTCGGCTGCTCTCCCCGCAGCTGCCAGCAAGGGAGACCCACCCTCCCTCCTTGCTTCTCCGCACTCCCATATCCTTCTCCGCTCTCCGAGCCCGATTTCCCCAGAGATAGAGGGAGAGAGAGGTCCGAGGCATCGGGACCTCGCATCCCGCTTGGCAGGCACTGCCGGACACGGGCTCGACCCCGACCGCGAAAGCCCTCGGGCCCGGCTTCCCCGGTGGCTCCTACCTCGCCCAAACCCGGCTTGCAGCAATCGCTACCCGCCACCCTCCCGACACACTCACCGCTCTCAATCTCGCCGCCTTTCTTGGCCGTGGCCGCGTTGCCCATGGCCAGGCGGGGCCGGGCTTGGGCTGGGCCCACGGGGAGGGGGCGTTCTCCCCGCACAGTCGGTCCAGGCTGCAGGAGGCTCCGGCTGGGCCCAGCCAGGCCCAATCCCCCCCTCCCCGGCAGACCCGGTATTGCCTCC
>JANHJO010008287.1:0-10248 GCA_032468235.1 Pseudoxyrhopus heterurus | reverse complement strand
GCCACCAAGTCACACCCACCCAGTCACATGACCACCAAGCCACGCCCACAGAGTAGGTAGTAAAAAATTTAGAATCCTACCACTGTTCATGTCCCAATTGATCTTAAGGGGGATATCTGATTTCAGCAACTTTTTCTAGTACCTAGAACATAAATCTTCATAATGACATTTCAGTATTTTAATAGATAGATCTGTCAAATCAGGCATTTTATTCCTAGACCTCATGTCTGTTTCTTTTAATCTTTATTTTGCTGTTTATTTTACTTAAATTTCATTTTATATTGCTACTTACATTTACTTTCAACAACCATTATATTTTATAGTTTTATTATAAAATGTTTTTAGTGTCCTTGTATAAAATAGACTAGCTTATATCCAAAATATAATTTTGGATTATGTCTGTTCTTAGGCAAAGGAGCTTATATATATATATATTACACACACACACACACACACACAACTGGTGTGTGTGTGTGTGTGTGTGTATATATATATCATTAACCTGACAAATAGTACTGACTGCAATTTGAACATAATATTCTGTTTTTAACAACTTCTGGGGATCTAGGAATCTTTGCCATAGAAAGTTAAATACCTCAGAGGGAAAACCTGTCCTCATTTAACTGACTTAAATCAATACCACTTGACAACTGGCTAAGTCCTACATAGTAGGTTAGCTTTCCCCAGAATAATTGAAATATATTTCACCGCTCTTGCTTTAAAGCAACAAAACCTATCAGCATCAGTTTTAACTTTACTAAATATTAACTTATCAAAGAGACACTCCATGTTTTATGCCACAAACACTATTATGTAAATTATGTGGTTTTGCACAATTTCTTTATTGAAAATCCTTTCCATAAAAGACTCCTATGCAGGATAGATTTATCATATATCAGGTAAATAGTCAAATACTAAAGAATGTAATCCCTGAAAGCAAGTAAGCCAGGTAAAAACCAACAAACACAAACTTGTCCTATCAAAAAGGAAACCACAACCTAAGAGGTGCAAGGCACTTAATATAGTACGATAAGTACCTGCATAACTGTTTGTACATCTTAGGATGGGATGTCCTTTTTGATAGGACAAGTATTTAATAATGACAAGTGTCTGTATAAACTGTAAATAGCATTTTAGAGTGCAGTAATTATAAGACCAGAGGCGAAGATGTATACAAAGCGAGATATAAATTCAGCACTGGCCTATTCTTGCTACTCAGACATTGGAAGAGTCATTTTGAAGTTACTAGCAAATAGTTTTGGCATGCTAGAACACTCAAAAGCAGCATTATGATAGCTGTATAACCAGCTGATCTTTCCTCTAAAACTAAACTTTCCTAATCTTTGATGCAAGGCAAGTATCTTTGAAGACAAGGAGAAAATGGCTATAAAACAGGAACAATCAAGTTACAGCTATGATGCATCTGGTCATTTATTAAAAGTATGTCCTCAAGAGTCAGCTCTCTGTACTAACAACAAAAAAAGAGAAATTCAAATTGTCCAGAAATGAGAGTGCTTGCTGTGCCAACTTTTAGGAAATGGATGATCAGAATAATAAATTAGTTCCCACTGTTCTGAGTCTTCAGGAATTATGGCACAAGATTTTTCTGTGTCAACTAAGTGTTCATAAGAAGTCAGCACAGGAGGACCCAATTTTCACTCAAGAAATAACATGACAGAATTACAGATCTATAATCGGGAAGACATATTTTGTTATAAATCCAGATATGAAAAGAGCTCTGATATGTTTGTCTACACAGATGTAACTATTAGGACTCCCATTGCTTTACTGGCCATAAGAATCCATATCTCTTCACAGATTTTTCAAATAATTCATTTAGTTGCAATTTTCTGCATCTTTAAATTCTTTTGCCTGTTTTACATGCAGTCCATTGAGTTTTCAGGTTGTAACCCTACAGAAGGGATCAATCCTTTAATGTAGGCACAGTTAGAAGATAGGAAACCATCAGGCTCTGGCTCTACATTTTCAATATTGTCCATCTGATCTTTAGGACCATCCCAATTGATGTGGAAACGGGTGACTCGAGGATTGGAAGCCAGAATATTCCTCTGCAACTAGAAAAGCAGCAGAAAAATAATCAGCATTATGTAGAATAATATAATTATAAACGTGGGATCCTTGGTACTCTCTGAGCTTGGTGATTTTTCAGGCATTTCATTACCAAACTAGGTAATATCATCTGTGCTACTATGCTGGTTTGATAATGAAACATCTTCAAGAAAACTACCAAGCTCAGAGAGCACCAAGGACTACCACAGAGCTACAAATATTCTCATATATTTATAAATAGAAATACAAATACTAATAGAAGCTGATTATTATGAAAAATTCTTACTATTCTACAGTATTTCATCAAAGTAATCTCTATGCAAGAGACCTGCATGTTTTGCACATTAATTCAGTTCTCTGTTCTGAATACGCCATCCCAACAAGTCAATTTGCTTTAAATGTTTTTGTCAAATATATCCTTTCCTCAGTTAAATTACCAAGTTCCTTTACTTTGTTAAGATGATCAATAACACTTGATATTAACTTTGAGATTTAAAGATCTTTCTCTTAATATTCAGCAAGCAAAATCATTTAATCACACAGAAAATTATTTGCTGTAGCTCAGAAAATATCAAGGTTCATTCTGTACCCTAAGGACTATAGATTTTTCTGCATCCTATTCAAGACATAGTGATTTGTCTAGAAAGCATATAGTAAACTGATACTGAGCTAAAATCATTGTAACCACCTCTGACCCAATTCTGGGATCCTAATTTGTATAACAGCTTCTCTATAACTGTATATTTACCAGTACTACATTACTGCTGATTTCAAGAATTACTGACCAGCTACAGCTGCTATTTGGAAACTGCCTGAATTTTATTTTCTTCAAAACATGCTGTTTTAATAAAATCTATATACTATCAAACCTCTTGTGTTTATAACCTTTAACAGGGTGAAAAAGTGCATCATACGGCAAAACTCTTGTCAACAAGGATTCCTGAAATGTGCTAACTTAGAGGATACTGACTTACTTCCAATGGAATGAAATTTGGGAAAGTTGTGGCTGCTTCAGCACTGCTGCTGCAGCAGCAATCATATAATCCTCATTTCTGTGAGAGTTTCCCAGCAACTTGGACAATCCCTTACTTCCTCCCCCATGCAGCAGCAGGAGCCAGTTAGCTGTCTGCTGGGAAGGAGGAACGAAGGAAGAGGGAGGAAGAGGGAGGGAGGAAGAGAGAAAGGAAAGAGCAGGAAGGAAGAAGGAAAGAGGAGGGAGGGAGGAGAAAAAGAAAGAAAGGATGGAAGGAAGGAAGATTTCCAATGCTTACTGCCAGCTTCCCACAATGGGTAAGCCAACAAGCCGTTAGCCCAGCTGTGATCATTCTGTTTCTCTTTTTAGGTAAGGAAATCTCTCTGAAACTATAATATATGATCCTCATTTACAAAGTTCCCGATACTCTGTAAATGTGGAAGGCTGGGAAGCCTGCAGGGCAAACGTCAGTGGGGATCATGTGTCCACGGCTGATGGCAGGAGCACAGTAGTGAGTTTGGTCTTAATAATTTCCTTTCTGGGAAGCTTGCAGGGAAAAAGTCAAAGGGAATCTTGCAGGGAAGGTTGCAAATAACTCAGGTAAGTCTTCCCAACTCCTGCAGACTCCACCAGTCCATTTACGCTTGCATTGCATCACTTAGCCATGGATCACGGGTTGTCTAGTTCACTATACTTGTCTTTACAGATATACAAATAACTATTATATATTTGTACAATGGCCCTTTTATATCATGATATGCAAAACAACTTATAATTTCCTACCTGACTCCTCATATTTCAGAAAATTATACCAGCCAATTTTCCTTCACCTAATTTCTAGGGAGTGGGTACTGTAATTTAGATAAGGGGTTTCTGTTAAACTGAAAAAAATACAATGGGTGTTTTCTTAGTAGTGTCTCACCTGGGAAAAGTCTGGCTTGAGAGGTGGGTTCTCCCTTAATTCAGGATTTATATATTCATTATTCACATAATACCCAATGCGGATAAACTCCTGACAAAGGTAGGTGCAAGTAATGAGTATTACTGTAACTCCCACAGCATCGCTTTCAGGGATTAGATCAGGGTTGGGACTATTTGCCTACAAAGAAATGGAAAACATATCAATCACATTTGTATCTTGCTGTTCTTCCAAAGAATATGAAGCATAAATGAATTCTCCATTTTATTAACAGCAAGCCATACATCACCCAAAAAACCCTAACAGTTCCTAGGTTGAAAGAAGATTTAAATCCATTCCTAAATAGCCCAAATCAAATATTGTATTCAACACATCTCACTGAATTTTAGCACAAAGGAAGCAAAACAGATCACTGGTCTAATTTAGCATTGTCAACATTGCAGCAATTTTCTATGGTGTTAGATAGAATCTTCCAGCCCTTATTCTGAGATATCAGTAGTTGATCTCAGAACTTCTCCATACAGAGCATGCACTGAATTGCTTAGCTATGATTGAATGAATATGTAATTTAGGACATATTCATCTAGAACAAGGATCCCCAACCCTTGCTGGTCTGTGAAGCCGGAAAGGTTGGGGAGCTCTGATCTAGAACATTACTACTAGAAATATTAAAATAAATTAATTTTCAAGTATTTGTAGATTTTTAGAATATTTTCATCCCACTTTTCTACTTAAAAAGCATTGCAAGTGATTAGACTTCTTTCTCCACTGGTGCTGTGTCCCTGCTTTCTTTTTCCAAATAAAAAAAAATAGAGCTTACTTCAAACACAAACATATGTCTCCCAGCTGGAACAGGTCCTACCAGTACAGAATCAAGAATTTGATCATATTCCTCACTCTCTGCAGATCCCACATAGATGATCTTCCATTCCAAATCTGAAAAATAAAAACAACGGATATAATTGCAAGAGTATAAATGCTGCAATACTAAATTACTGAGAGAAATACACTATCCTCCACTCTTGCAAAGTGAAAATATTGACACAAGTCACTGAATTAATATGTTTGGGGATGTTATACATCTATGCAAGAACAAGAATGATGTTGCTCTTATTGACAGTAAGGCATTTGATAAGTAAACTACCCGTATTTTTTGCACTATAAGACGTACCAGACCATAAAGACGCACATTAGCTTTAGAGGAGGAAAGCAAGAAAAAAAAAGTTTGCCTCTGCCTCCCAGCATCCATCCATATTCATCTGGCTAGTGTCCTTGCAGCAAACAGCCTGGTCAGCTTCAGCATGTTATCACAGCCCCAGCATGTGGCTCGTCAGCGCTCCTCTCCGTTGCGCCCACCACCGGTCAACTGAAATAAGCTGCCACCTCCGGGGAATGCTGGAGCCTTCGCTGCCGAGCAGCTGATTGGAGGTTGGATTGGTCTCCCAGAATATTGCCAATCAGTTATTCTAGGCAGCGGGGATTGCCGCCGCTGCCTATTGCCACCGCCGCCATTCAGCGGTGGCAATCGGCGATGATCCCTGCCGCCTAGAACAGCTGATCGGCGGTATTCCAGGAGGCTGATCCAACCGCCAATCAGCTGCTTGGCAGCAAAGGCTCCAGCGTTCCTCAGCAGCAGTGACACCAATCTCTCCCCCCCCCCCCGGTGCAATATTTGTTCTATAAGATGCACAGACATTTCCACCCACTTTTTTTTTGGAGGGGGGGGGAGTGCATTTTACAGTGCGAAAAACACGGTACTTCTTGGTAAGATAGAAAATGTGGGATGGACAGCATCACCACCAGATGTCTTCATAACTGGTTGACCAACTATACTCAATGTGTAGTCCTCAATGAAACTACATCTACATGAAGAGAAGCATGCAGTGGGGTACCCGAGGTTCTGTCTTAGGCCCAGTACTCTTCATCTTCATAAATGATTTAGATGAGGAGATAGAAGGGGAACTCATCAAATTTGCAGATGAAACCAAACTGGGAAAATAGCCAACCATCTGCTCAAGCATTAGACCCTATACCATTCTGGACAGATGGTTGTTCATCTTTTCTTAAAAACCTCCAGTTTTGGTGTACCCACATCTGAAGGCAAGCCATTCCAATTATTAATTGTTGTCACTGTCAGGAAATATCTCCTTAGTTCTAGGTTGATACGTTTCTATTCACTACTTCTTGTCATGTCATCAGGTGCTTTGCAGAATAAGTTTGCTCCCGCTTCTCTGTCACAGTCCCTCAAATATTGGAACACTGTTATATTACCCCAGTCCTTCTCCTCATTTCACTAGACATACAGTTCCTGTAACCATTCTTTTTGTTTTAGTCACCAGCCCACTAATCATCTTTGTTGCCCTTCTCTGCACTCTTTCTGGAGTCTCAACTCTTTTTTGTATTGTGGTGACCAGAACTGCACATAGTATTCCAAGTGTGGTCTTAAAAAAGCAGTATATAGCAGTACTAATACTTTATGTAATATTGATACAACAGTATTCCTATGTTGGTGTAACCTAGGACTGCATTGGCTTTTTGGGGAGCCCATGGCTAGCTCATACTTAACTGGTTATCCACTTGAACTCCTAGATCCTTCTCTCAGTTACTGCTGAAAATGTACTTCATTGTCTTCTGTCTTTGATTTTACTGGATAAAATCTTTCTTTAATTTGTATGGCAGCTCATCTCAGCTAAGTGACTTTGGATACTTAAAACAGTGAAAACCATCAGTAACTACAGAAAACCCTCAACTTACGACCACAATTGAGCCCAAAATTTCTGTTGCTTAGTGAGAAATTAGTTAAGTGAGACTTGTCCCATTTTACGGCTTTTCTTGCCACATCTATTAACTGAATCACTGCATTGTTAAGTTAGTAACATGGTTGTTAATTGAATCTGGTTTCCCCATTGACTTGGCTTGTCAAAAGGTTGCAAAAGGTGATCACATGATCCTGGAACATTGCAACTGTTATAATTGCGAGTCAGTTGTCAAAGCATCCAAATGTAAATCACATGCCCATTTGGATGCTGCAATGGTCATAAGTGTGAAAAATGGTCATAAGTCATTTTTTTCAGCGCTGTTGTAACTTTGGTCATTAAGTGAACAGTTGTAAGTCGAGGACTACCTGTACTATACATAATCTATGACAGATTGTTGATGCAGCGATGACATTTGATTCATATAGTGCAGGAACTAAAATTACAAGAATCTATATATAGGATTTTCCCATGTTTTTTAAACTCAAAATGTCGAGAAAACACACCATCAGTTTTTACAATTGCACCACCAAAATCTGGTGGAGTGATTGGATGTGACTTCAGAACTACAAAAATGTTTTCAAGAGCTCCATGCAGGCCTGGAACTCCCAGCTCTAGTCTTATGTCTCTAGTTTTCATCAACATCAATGCTCAACTACAGAAGACATATTCTGCCTCTGATTTAGATGGGTTTCTGAATGCACCTAGAATGTTTCACCTTATCAGTTGGAGATACTGTTGTATAATATGTGGATTAAAGAGATATTGAGATGTCTAGCAATATAGCTCTTCGGCAACCATGAAGATAATGGTAGGACAGATCAGATTATGAAGGGAGTGAAGCCTACCTATACTTTAATTTTAAAATATGTTTAATATGTTGGAGTATTGGCCAGAGCAAAATGTGGAAAATAAACAAAATATAGTACTAGATTCTAAGATTTTTTTATTTCCCTCATGCTTTCAATACTACAGTCATGTCAGGAGTGCTGAAGCGCTCCCAGGTTGAAAGGATTAGCCGGTAACATCACCGTTGCCCAGAGGACACTTTGCTGGAGGCTCCTTTCATGTCCCTACTAAACTGTCCACTGAAGAGGTGCCCATCTATCTATTCATGGTCACCCAAACTGCTTTCAGGAGCTGAAGCAAGTGATGGGAGTTTATCCCATCCTGCAGCAGCAACTGGGTCTCAAACGCCAGCTTATCATACAAGCGTCTTAACCACATGAGCCATAATGATCTTTCTCTTCAAGGTTGTTTACAAGCGAACTACATGGTATTAACTGATGCTGAACTACATGATATTAACTTCATAGTTATACATAAATAGAATCACATAAGAATATCAGCAGTGCAAAACAGGGAGTATTATTATGTTTCTCAGATTCTTTTTCTGTGGCACTTCCTAGGCTTCTTTTGCAAGAGGAAAGCCGAGCACTTAAATCATGCTATAGCAAAAGACTGATTCCCAATTTCTTCTTCCAAAGGTTATAACTGGATAAGTCGTGCTTTGTATTTGTATGTAAGCAAGTCAGTAGTATAAGTTAGAGATGTCTTGTTTTTGGGGGAGGCAGGTAAAGAAAATAACGTCTACTCAAGATCATTCTGAATCATAGCGTAAATGAAAATCCTGTGAAATAATCATTAGGAAGTAGAAATCAAGAGGATCAAATTTAAATTTCTCAGTCCAAGATACAGAATTAGATTGATAGAAAAAGAGACATCATGCCCCATGTGTCTTTCCTGATTGTATCTCCTGTAACAGATTGTAAATTTAGATTTTTAGGCCAGACAATCACTACCAATTTGTTCTATATGCAGCAATGGAATTGTTAGTTCGTTTTCCACTTGAAGCAAAGTAGATAGTAGACTTGCCTCTTTAAGAATTGTACATGCATCTATGACAGGAGGAATAAAAGAAAAAATAATAAATGCTAAACAGCAGTGAAATTAACTCACCCTAGAGTGCAATGTGCAGATGCATTTATTTGACAATTTAAAGTTGGGGGGGGGGGGGGTTGCCTTGCATGAAAGGGCTAATACAACTGTCAAAAATCAGAACAGAATAGAGCATAAAGCTGATAGTAAAAGCTTTTGTAAGCTCTGTAAATTAATCCAAGAGTAAACAGAATATTATTTGTGTCTGATAAAATGATCTGAAAGCTTTCTGCACTGATAAGCCCCAAGCAACATTCAACTGAAATCTGAAAGAATTCATGATTATTACAGTACTCTGAAAGTCCACCTAGCCTTCCAAAAACACACGGTTTATTATATTCTGAAGCCAGAAAAGCCCTTCGTTTTTCCTATGGCAGTACTGTAAGCTTTTTGTGAACATCCCCAGCACGAATGTCTGTCTATTACGAGTCCCGAAAGGTCAATACTTTTCCTTCCCTACCCCCATCAAATAAAGAAAAGGTTTATTTTTGTTACAGTATGGAGAACTTCCTATTAAATCTTGGAGGCAGAAGCATTTAAAATTATTTTTGTAAAGAGATTGGGATAAAGTTACCAGACTACAACCGCGACTCCAACGATCCCTCCCTCCCCACCTCCTCCCACCAACAGTAGGTAGTTTCCATCTAAACCCACTTCTTTCCCAATCACTCAAGGTAGCACGCTCCGCTTTTTGCTCCCCAAAGCCACTTTGTAAAAAAATAAATAAAAAAGAGGCCGGACAGCTACGGAACGAGAGTACAGCCAGGGTCAATTAGGAATTAATTCTTTTGGCCGAACATCCTAGGACCAAGTCTTCCCGCCGTTACGCATCTCTGCTCCTAGAAACGCGGCCCGTTGGAGGTAGAGACTTCGCGTGCCGGACCTCCTGATCCAATGCCCGATACTCACCGTGGGGCAACGCCTCTCCGCACTCGAACTGCACCTGGAAGCGGAGCGGGTGGTCAAACGGGCTCGGATTCTCCAGCAGCGAAACTCCCAAGACCGACACTCGCGCCATGACAGGCTGGCTGGCTTCTCGCTGTTCTGTCCCGCCCTCTTCGGGCTCCTTTCCCAAAACCCGCTCCGCGCGCCGCCGGCTCAACGTCCCACTTGCGCCACAGCCAATCCTCGCACTTCGCGCCTGAGCTAATCCGCCTCCCTCCTCCCACGGGAGCCACGCCCACTTTCCCCGCCGCCAATCGCCTTTCTCTTTCTGTCCCCGGCGGGAGCTCCGTCTAAAACAATCCGTCTTCGGTTTGGGTTTCCCGCTCTCGGGCCTCAAGCCCGGACGCAGCGGGTCGGGCGCTGCGTCTGTTTTGAACGCTCAAACGCCAGTACCTAATTGGCGCTTTCAGTTATGTGGTAAGTGGCCAAACCAAAGAGGATGTGAGCCAGCTGACTCGAAACTTCGCCTACCACACGGCCTTCCTTTTGCTGTACTCTGGGTCTAGAGTAAAGAGTCCTAGATGAAGGGACTCAAGCATTCATACGCAGCTTTTGGAGCAAGACTTCCTACCGGCAAAAGCCAGGGGAATCAAGTGAAAGCAAATGGCACCATGCACACCGTTAGGTCCGTCCCCCCCCCGCAAATA
>JANHJO010008285.1:38220-58944 GCA_032468235.1 Pseudoxyrhopus heterurus | reverse complement strand
CCCTCTGAGTTAATGTCAAATGCTATTATCATTTGAAAGTATTATGGAAAAATGAAGATGAACAAGATCTCATGGAAAGATGGGGACATTACAATGCCTCTCATACTGCTTTTATATTTTCAATCACCACTGCATCAGTGTTAATTAGTTTATAGTTAAGATGCTGACAATAGAGCTGCAATTATAAGAGTTTCAGACCACTTAAAGCTTTATTGTTTAATTAAGAATCTTCATGAGTAGTCTTCTCTCTTTTGCTAGCAGGCTGTTTCTTTAAATGTTAATATATGCATAAGACTTTAATCAGACATGTGGAATTCATAGTATTCAAGAATGAATGCACATCAGCAACGTTTTTCACAGAGTGAAACTTTTAACATCAAACTAACATTTCTGTATCTTTACATAATTGCCACAAAAAATCAGTATTAAGTATGTCACAAGGAACTGTTTCATAGGTAATACTTCAAATGGAAACAACATTTAAGGAACAATAAGTCAGGAAATGATGACTACCTATAAGCAATTATGATTTCTTATAAAAATGACAGTATAAACTATTGTATTGTTGAAGCACCACTTCAGCTAAACAACTAACAATATATATTTCATACTGAACCTGGAAGTATTACAATTAAAGCTGCAATGCATTTATGAAAGTGAAGCTTCACTTGCTGAGCTTCTTTGTGGGGTTTATAATCCTGATATCTGATTTTCAAAATTGGTTCCACGATATTGAATGTTGCCTACTGAATGTTTCTGAAATCACAGTTCACATAATAGCAAAAACTATTCCATTGCTAAACACTTTTTTTCAACCATGAATTTACAAATCTCTCTGTGGGAATGATGCCCTAAAGCATGTTTAAATGGAATATGGAGCTATCAGCAAGCCAGAGTAATTTTTAGTAGATCAGCAAAATTTCCTGATTGAAGTCTGTAGCTCAGAGTTGAACTGTGGGGTCCTTGGTACTCTCTGAGCTTGGTTATTTTCTGGCAGTCATTTCATTACCCAACTAGGTAACATCATCAGGGCAAGCTTAGAAAGCACCAAGGACCACACAATTCCTGACTCAGGCATACAAGCATAAAAATAACTTTTCCCCTTGGCTGATGATGTTAAATTATCCATTGAAGAAAAAACAAAGCAAGCTTTATTCTACCAACAAGTTGATTTTTCTGGGGAGAGGTGGCCAGATTTATTCCATTCTGACATTGAAAAAAAAAATGCCTGAATTGTAGATGTGCATGCAACCCCTATTTGCAATTAGAGTTTGGGAGTACTAGCACTAATAGTCAGAATTTATGCAAAGGGGATCTAAAGCAGCCTGTTAGAGGCTTGCCAGAAGCTTACTGTTGTTGTGCAGATGAGGAGGAATAGGGTCCTGGGAATGGGGAACAGTTAACAGGGGGTAAGAGATCAAAAGGAGATAGTTCACTGTTGCAGATAAGAGAAATGATGGGGTGTAGTAGAAATTAAGCAACTTGAAAGATAATTAGAGGGGAATGGAGATAGAAGTATAGGAAACTTGAATCAACATAAGTAGATAAAAGCTAAAATGACCCCAAGACAGGAGTATTGCCCACAGGAAGAGCAGGACTGAAGTAGTTGGGAGCAGAATCCTGGATTAGAGAGTGCCAAAATCAACCTTGGGAAATGTGTCTTATATGGATTTTGTGTGTGGACAAATGCTTGCCTGTCTGTCTGACTGCCTCCTGTCTGTCCATCTGTCTCTCTTTTTCTCCCTCTGTGTATGCCTTGATATATGTGTACAAACTTTGCATAGGAAGAGAGGATATTTTGCAACATAAGACCTTGTTTTGGAGTAAAGTCATTGATTTTTAATAGGTTTCGCTCCACTTTAACCATTTATCTATGTCACCATGAAAAGAGTTTTTTTTCCTATTAACCATGTGTCAAAATGTTTGAATAATATTAGTAGTAAATCTGCTCACTTTTTATAACCAAGGATGATTTTTATTTTTATTGGAATTCCCCAGGAATGGGGAGGAAATCCATCCCTTAGCCTCCAATCCAGACAGACTGTATAGTGTATAAATTAATTTATGTATAAAATTATATGTTAGTGTATAAATATGGCATTGTTGTTGTTGTTAGTTGCGAAGCTGTGTCCGACCCATTCCAACCCCATGGACAACGTTCCTCGAGGCCTTCCTGTTCTCTACCATCCCCTGGAGTCCATTTAAGCTCACACCGACTGCTTTAGTGACTCCATCCAGCCACCTCATTCTCAGTCGTCCCCTTCTTCTTTTGCCCTCAATCGCTCCCAGCATTAGGCTCTTCTCCAGGGAGTCCTTCCTTCTCATGAGGTGGCCAAAATATTTCAGTTTCATCTTCAGGATCTAATATCAATGCTTTTTATATTTAAATAAATAACTTCCAAGAATAACTGACCATAATGTGAGATTTTCAACTTTTAATAAATATGAAATACAAATATTTTAAAGAAGGGTAAGAAAGAGCATGTTCTGAGACTGTTAAAAGAGAGAGAGAGAAAGTAAAAGAACGGTTAAATAGGAATTAACACTATATTTTATTATTTTCTCCTACTGCCAAACAAATGAATAAACAAAAAATACAGGCATTCGTAGGAACTTGGCTTAGGCTGTAATAAGCATCAGTACCTGTGGAATTGTTGAGTGAAACCAAAGCCATGGTTAGCCAAATAAAAAGTCTCTGTGTTGTACATGTATTTTCAAGATGAGCACGCTAGATAGTTGTGTCTGGATTTTATCGATCCATGAAAGAAAGCAAATAGAAGTTTACTAAATCTAGCAATATAATTGTGTATCATTTTAGTGCCAAGGACAGATAAAAATGAGTTTGTGTCACATGCCCAAATATTTTGGATTTGCTGCAGCAGATCTTAATGGGCCTCTACTGATAAGGGATTAGCCACCATTCCATAGGAAGAATGCCAATTGCAAATGAGTGTGCTAAATATTGGATTTCGCCTTCCAAGATGAGAGTCCTGGCCCACGTCTCTAAAGAGAGAACTTGATCAATCTACTGCCCTAAGCATTACAGGTAGTCCTCAACTTACAGCCATTCATTTAGTGACTGTTCCAAGTTACAACAGCACTGAGGAAAGTGACTTATGACCCCTTTTCACACTTATGGCTATTGAGGCATCCCCATGGTCATGTAGTCAAAATTCAGACACTTGGCAACTGGTTCATATTTATGACAGTTGCAGTGTCCCGGGGTCATGTGATCCCCTATTGCAACCTTCTGACAAGCAAAGTCAATGGGGAAGCCAGATTCACTTAACAACCGTGTTACTAACTTAACAACTGCTGTGATTCACTTAACAATTGTGGCAAGAAAGATTGTAAAGTGGGACAAAATTCACTTAACATCTGCTTCGTTTAGTAACAGAAATTTTGCTAAATGAGGCTTAATTGTAGTCATAAGCCGAAGACTACCTGTATTTACTACTTTGGCATTTTTGGTTTACTAAGTCAACAGTAAACTTAGTGAAGTTTACTGAGCCAACTTTGGCCAAAAATGAGAGTCTCTTAAGAACTGACTTTATCTACTTTTTTTTTTTAAGTTGTTCTCTTTGATTTATACTTTTTGTTTCCAAGAAATGCATTACCCCTGGCATATACATGCATTACAGTTGTATGAATTGATGCATAGAAACATATTTATCTATAAACTTAAAGCGAGATAAAAATAATATTTCTGCATGTAGAGGTAGCTTATGTTTGATCTAGGCTATATTATTGACTTCTAGAGCGTAGCAGAATTATATCAGGATTTTCCAGAAACATAGAGGACCTTTTTGATAGAAAAAGGCAATCATGACAGGCCAAACAAAAAGTGCAATAACAAAAAAAAATTAGAGACAAGAATAAAATGGAAAATGTTTTCAGGCCAGTGTACAACTTTATGGAACTACTTTGATAAAACTAAGATACCGTACTTTGTTTGGCTGAATAACTAAGAGAGCTTTATGGAAAGCCATAAGAGTTGGGGCTAATCTCACCTCAGGAGGGAGGGTGTTCCAGAGGTGGGTGTTGTGATGGAAAGGTTCACCTTCTAGGTCCTGACAGATGGAACTCCTTCAGAGACAGAACATACATGTACCATGTATTTCCTGCCAGATCTGATGGGATGGTCCCTTGGGTAACCTGCCCCATGCCATGTAGGGATTTAAAGATTAAAAAAAAGACATTTGAATTAGAACCAGAAGCAAAATGGGAACCAATGAAACTCATGGAGCAAAGGTGTAACATATGTCCATCTAAGGACACATGTAACTGCATGCCGCCACATTTTGCACCAGCTGAAACTTCTGGATTCTCTTCAAGGGCAGCCCCATGTAGAGCATGTTACTGGAATCCATTCTGGAGGTGACCAAGGCATGAGTGACTGTGAACAGAGCAGAATGAAACACAGGTAGACCTCATTAACCAACTGCTTCATGCAGCAACTGTTCAAAGTTATGACAGCGCTGAAAAAAGAACTTGAAATAATAACCAATGTCTGCATTTGAAACCTTTGCAGTCTCTCTTTCTCTTTCAGCCATGGGTTTGCTATTAGTAGGCACTGTTCTATGCCTGGCCTCCTCCCTCCACACACAGGGCAAAGAGATTGCCTAAGTAAGTAATCACTTTAGGCAAGGAGGCTAAAAGGCCCCCATGCGGCCCGTTTAGGCAAGGGGGCTAAAAGCCCCCACGTGGCCCGTTTTTGGCCGGTAGAGTGCTGCTGGAGCCCATGGAGGCCAAAAATGTGCCACGGGCAGCCTCGCGTGGCCTCCGTGTGGCCCATTTTTGGCCGGAAGAGTGCTGCAGGAGGCCATCCAGTCCAAAAATGGTGCAGAGGGGGCCGTGCATCTTGTTTTGGTTGGCAGAGTGCTGCAGGAGGCATCTGTCCCATCTCTCCACCCCTGCTCCCCTCCCACCAGCCCACAAAGGAGAACTACAATGCTAATCCGGCCCTCAAATCCAGTTTGACACCCTTATTCTAGACATTAGTGGTAAATTAATTCCCGATACAGAGTGTTATAGGAGTGTTATAGGTATAGAGTGATGATAGGTGATTCAATATTTTGGGGAACAGAAACTATAGTCTGCAGACCCAACAGTTAATTTAGGGAGGTATGTTGTCTCCCTGGAGCAAAAATCAAAGATGTAACTGAAAAACTTACTAAACTAATCAACCCCATGGGTTGCTACCCCTTTCTTCTCCTACCCGTGGGGACCAATGACACAACAATGACAAGAGATTACAAAAAGCTGATGTGATTCCTATTTTCAAAAAAAGGGGGGGGGGAACCAGACCAGGAATCTATAGACCACTCACCAAAACAGCAATACCTGGGAAAATACTGAAAAAGATAATTAAAAAAAATAGATCCACGAACATCTAGAAACAAAGTTATAACTAAAAGCCAGCATGGGTTTGTTAAAAACAGATCATGCCAAACCAATCGTATTTCATTCTTTGACAAAGTGACTAAATTAGTAGACCAGCGAAATGCTTAGTGACTACTTAGACTTCAGCAAGGCATTTGACAAAGTAGATCACAACCAACTTCTTATTAAGTTAGAAAAATGTGGGATAGACAGCATCACCGCCAGATGGATTTGTAACTGGCTGACAACCTTACTCAATGAGTCATTCTTAATGGTATTACATCTACATGGAGTGAAGTAAGCAGTGGAATGCCACAGGGTTCTGTCTTCGCCCACTACTCTTCAATATCTTCATAAATGACTTAGATGAGAGAATAGAAGGGGAACTCATCAAATTTGCAGATGACACTAAACTGGCAGGAATAGCCAACACCCCAGAAGACAACTCAGGATCCAAAAAGTTCTTGACAGACTTGAACAATGGGCCCTATCCAACAATATGAAATTTAATGTGAAGAAAAGCAAGAATTACACCTAGGCAGGAAAAAAAACAAAGATACAAGTACAGATTAGGTGAAACCTGGCTCAAAACAGTAACTTGAGAGGGACTGTGGAATCCTAGTGGACAATCACTTAAATATCAGTCAGCTGTGTGTAGTAGCAGCCAAAAAAGCTAATACAATCCTTAGTTGTTTAAACAGAGGCATAGAATCAAAATCATGTGAAGTATTAGTACCACTTTACAAAGCCTTAGTAAGACCACATCTGGAATACTCCATCCAGTTTTGGTCACCCCGTTACAAAAAAAGATGTTGAGACACTGGAAAAAATTCAAAGAAGAGCAACTAATATGAGTTTAAAACATAAGAAGAACAGTTGCAGAATTTGGGTTTGGCTAGTCTAGAGAAAAGAAGAACTAGGGGTGACATTCCAGTATTTGAGAGGTTGCCGCAAAGAGGAGGGAATCAATTTCTTTTCCAAAGTACCTATAGGCAGATAAGAAACAATGGATGGAAACTAATCAAGAAGAGAAGCAACTTGGAACTAAGTGAGGATAATTAACCAGTGAAAACAGTGTGCAGTCAGAAGTTGTAGGTCAGCGATGTCAAACTCGTGGCCTGCGGACCGGATGTGTAATACGCTGGCCATGCCCAGCCCTGGTTTAGTGAAGGGGCAAAAAGTTGCAATACGTCATGTGATGACAACATGTCGTCACGAGTTTGACACCCCTGTTGTAGGTGCTTCATCACTGGAGGTTTTTAAGAAGAGACTGGACAATCACTTGTGTGAAATGGTATAGGGTCTCCTGCTTTAGCAAGGGGTTGGACTAGAAGACCTCCAAGGTGCCAGCAGTTCGATCCTGACCGGCTCAAGGTTGATTCAGCCTTCCATCCTTCTGAAGTCGGTAAAATAAGGACCCAGATTGTTGGGGGCAATATGCTGACACTGTAAACCACTTAGAGAGGGCTGTACAGTACTCTGAAGCAGTATATAAGTTTAAGTGCTATTGCTATTGCTACTTCATTATTTTACAGACATTTTAAGACAAGGGTGTCCAACCTTGGCAACTTTAAGACCTGTGGACTTCAATTCCTAGAATTCCCCAGCCAGCAATTTTGGAAGTCCACAAGTCTTAAAGTTGTCAAGGTTGGACATTCCTGTTTTAGGATAACAAGTTAGGCTCCTTGTGTTCAATCTTCCTTTTTTTTAATGCCTCTATTTCCTTTGTTTCTATGTTAAGCCAGGAGTTGTTTTTTTTTTTAAAGATGTTTCACTGCTGTATTTAATCCATTACATGACAGTTCATTAAGTAAAAACGTATCACTACTTCTCTTGGCTTTGTTTGGCTGAAGAAACTACTAGATGTAATAGTATTAGACACTATTTCAGTATTTACAAATGAGTTTGGGGAAAAGCTCTTTGTTAAGTCATCACACATTTTCAGCATACTCCGAAGAAAAAACATTCTGTTCGCATGTTATCAAGTCCTTTATTGTAACGTATTACATTGCAAAACAACCTTTCTTGCCCTTGACAAAACTATAGCTTTGTAAATATAAACAAGTTTTAGTGATTATACTTTATTGATGTTCCTCAAGGGAGAAGACGGACAGGAAGGGAGGTTTCTGAATACTTTTAAAAACTCCTGGAATAGGGAAATAAAGAACTCACACCAAGTTATATTTTGCTTCCACTCTTTCAAAAAACAACTATTATTTGGGAAAAAACACTGAATACTCAAAAAACCTGAAAAAAATGCTGAATATGAGGAGGATAATCAATATATACTAAATACAACAAGGGGATAACCAAGAAAGCATGATTTCAAATAACTAGTTATAGTTTTGTAATACAAGTTCATTTATTCTTTTATTCTAGCATTAAAGGGTCCAGTCCAAACCCCAATAACTTTTGCTTTCCTTTCCTACAACATCCAACATTCTTTTAAAATTGTCGCCCGCATAGAGTGTCAACGGAAATGCATCTGATTATCGTATTGTGTGGCTCCCATTCTGAGGCTGCAATATCCCTTGCCAAGTTTTCAAACAGGACTTAAAAGACCCTCACATCATTTGGCATTCCTCTCGTTTGCAGAAAAGCCTTTTCTTCTCTCTCCCTCACGTTTCCCAGGCTGAATAGGATGGCTAGTCCAACCAGCTCTGTTGACCCAGTGGCCTGATCCAATCATCAGCTGAATATCAACCTTCCCACCAGCTCTCACTCCCCACCCCCTCCCACCTCAAAGGAGTAATGGAAAATCCAGGAGGAGGCAACAGTTTAAATTGTTTTCAGTTTCATTGGATGTTCCCTCAGTGAGGAAGCTGAGCAGGAGTAACCGTGCAGGATTTAAACTATCATAGCAGCTTTTGTCCGTGTCTCTCACTCATCCCACAGTGAAGATGGCTGAGGCATTTTGTGCTACTTGGAAGCTGATTGACAGCCAGAACTTTGATGAGTATATGAAAGCATTAGGTACGTAGAAACAGCAGCATATAAAATCATCAATGGTACCTTTTTTAACTTATATTTCTTTCAGAGTGGTATAAAGTTTACAAAGTTTGGATTCTGCAAAGAATGAACTCACTGCAGTAAAGTCATGCTAAACAGTACTTGGAACCGAAACCATAATAATTTTTAAGCATGTAAACCATATATATATAGTGAATAGTATACCAATATTTAGCTTAGTATGAGCTAATGTTCATCTTAATTAAGCCAAACTAAGATTTGGACTAAACTTGATTCTGGTTACAAAAATAAAATATGAGGATATATACTGCAAAAATGTATGTTAGTCAAATACATGATTATAAGCATATTTATTTCAAAGATTTATTGTAATGTTCCATTAATTCAATGAATCAATAAGCTTGTTAGATTTGTAGTAGATATGTGAATGTAACTGAATTGGAAAGCTAATTTCTCTTTCAATGTAAGAAAAATGGATTGCATGAAGTCTGTTTCTTGTTTGTTTTTAGAAAATAGATTGGGGGTTGGGAAGAGGGAGAACTGAAAAAGTATTTTGACCAAGTCTATGTATGATCTGTTTTGTTCATCTTCAGGATATATGGGAAATAAATAGTATTCAATACAATAACAAATCCATGTACAAATCTAGGTTGTAGAAATTAAAACAATCTGGATAAACACAAATCTTCTGCCAATAACCTAAAGCAATAATTTGCATCACTCCATATTCTCATAGTAATTTGGTAAAATCAAATAATATTGAAAAGGTAACAGGATTTTTTTCTATAAAGAAAAGTGCAGGTTCATCAAAATAGAAGAGCTATGTCAAAAACAAAAATTCATATAGTATGATTTTATCTGAACATTCGGAAATAAATTTGGCTGAGTATCTTGGAGTCTTCTATACAGCTCTGCTTAGAATTGTAATTAGATTATTACTATCTTTGTTAAAAAGAATTGTTCTTGATTTTAACAGCAACAAGTGCTACTTTGGTTTGGTGCCTTCCACATCAGACAGATTGCTTCTTTCTTATTTAAGAACTCCCAACAACATAAAATGGATGTTTGTCTTTTCAAATTTATTTTATATATTAAAGGAGTTGGCTTTGCTACTCGTCAAGTGGGGAATGTTACCAAACCAACTGTGATCATCAGTCAGGAAGGTGACAAAGTGATGATTCAAACACAGAGTACTTTCAAGAACACAGAAATAAGTTTCAAACTGGGAGAAGAATTTGATGAAGTTACTGCAGATGACAGGAATTGCAAAGTAAGTAAGAAAAAAAAGCAGGCTTATTTTATTTTTCAGAGTTGGCAGGAAAGAGACTTTGAATGCAGTAAGGTATCTTTACTCTGAAACAAACACTAAGTTTGTTAAAGAAATGTTACAACTTAACTTCAGTGTAATCTACACTGGCATAAGAGAAAGATAAAAAAATTCATCAGCTTGCTTTGCAAATTAAGTTATGGTGCTAAGCATACATTCTTCAATCCATGAAAGATCAATATTCTATTGTATTCTATTGTATTCTATTGTATTCTATTGTATTCTATTGTATTGTATTGTATTGTATTGTATTCTATTCTATTCTATTCTATTCTATTCTATTCTATTCTATTGGTTCCTATTTGAGGCATAACTACTTAATCCCATGTCTTAAACAGAAAATGTATTAAAGGTGAAATCTTTTAATTGAAATGCATGTTAAATACAACACCTTTAATATAAAGAGAAATATAATTGCACACAGGAAAATAATTCATTTAGTTTTCATGTTCATTTTTGTATAAGTGATCTGCTAAAAATATCTTGCGAACAAATTCATTTCTTTGAAACTAGTGATCTAAAGGGGTGCTTGCTGGGTGATCTAAAAAGTTCAAGTGGTATTGTGATTGTATGGTTGAATCCCACCCCTTTTAATGTGAAAAGTTGCAAGGCTTTGATCAAGCAGCAACAGACATCACCTAGACGTTTTAGACCACTGCAGCATATGCCCCTAGGAGTCCATCGTCATTCAAAGACTAAAGTATTTTTACTCTCCTAGAGATAAAGATTTTCAAGTTTAACTATTAAACCTGAATGAATTGTTTGGGCAATTTTTGTGACACTTTCCATCTATTTCCACAGTCAGTTGTGAGCATGGATGGTGATAAATTGGTTCACGTACAAAGATGGGATGGCAAGGAAACAAACTTTGTTAGGGAAATTAAAGATGATAAAATGATCATGGTAAGTAAAGCTTCTTAAAGTTAAAAATGGTCCTGAGGGTTTATTATGCCATAGACATGATGACAGGGTCTTCCTTTCCCTACCTAAGTACTGATCAATTATAGCTTCTAAAAACAGTCCCATTACTTTCTGTAACTCTATGGTTAATTATAAAATATGTGATATTTGTCATATGAGAATTCTCTCAAATATATAGTGATATTTTAATACAATCGTGTCACTTCAATGTTGACAGAAACTAAAGCAACTGAATTGGGAATCCCAGAGTCTCATATTGCAAAAATATGACATTAAAAAGAATATATTTTTCTTTCTCAAAAGAAACTTCTTGAGATACTTCCATAGACTTTAAAAATGAATTCTTTCATGTTTTTTCTTTAGTTTTGTTAGGAAATGGCATTTTTAAAATGGAAACATGATTGGTTTAGAGAAATTCCTGCATTAGAAAGTACTTTTTTCTCCGTTATCCAACCATCCATTATTGCAATCTAGAGCCAATTCAATTATTTCAAAAAATGTAACGTACCTTATAATCTTGTGATGCATTTATTAATGGGTTCTCTGACCATGATATTTGTAAGGAAAATCTGTAACAAGTATAAATAGGATGACATGTGACTTATGAATAACACATTAAAATGTAAAAGAAGCAAACACAGTTTTGATTGGTTGACTAGAATATATTATGCAAATATAACTTTGTTATGCAAGGCTGAGAGTTGAACATAAGTGGGGAGTAAGCATAAACACAAATTGTAAATGCAGGATCTCCCTGCAGGTGAAGAATTTGTTGTAACCAATCTGTGTTAAAATCTTTCATTCGGGTTCACTTTTAATTTTTTATTTCATGATTTCTCTACATCAGGGGTGTCAAACTCACATTGTCACATCATTGTCATGTGATATATCATGACTTTTTCCCTCTTCGCTAAACCGGGGGTGGGTGTGGCCAGCACATGATGCATCCAGCCCACGGGCCACAAGTTCGACACCCCTGCTCTACATTGATATGAAAAGTTCAGGTTAATTCATGCAGCAAAAGCGTAAAGAACTGAAATAGCACTGCATCGTTTGCTTGCTATGTTTGGATAAATTGTCTTCTGTTATGATATTGCAGAAATGGGGCAGACTCAGATGTTTCAGGAACATCTATCGGTAGCTTTTGCCCCAGTGCCTTGTCAAAGACCACATGATTCATTTATCTCTGCACATTATGCCCAACAGTCTATATTTGTTTTAAATTGTCTTTGTTTGTACTCATTGAATTTGCAGACTCTCACCTTTGGTGATATTGTTGCTGTTCGCCAATATGAAAAAGCATAACATCTGTCAGCTTATTGTCTGGGGTATTAATACTTCTTGATGAAAGAAGACCTGTCTTCAGAAGCAATCTTTGAAGTAAAAATTGCATTGCTGATATGGAAGAAACACAAGTGCTACTTTTTTAAAAAAAAAAAAACTCTATGCTATCACCTTGGAAACATTTTGCTTTGTAAATCACCACAAATAAACTTTGCAATAAAATCTTGGAATGTCTTCTTTTAGAACAAAAAGTATGCTGACATTAATAAATACTTGAATTCAATCAATTCAGTTTATTAGTCATAGACCAGAGACCAGAACAAATAAAAACAGTGAATATCCAATTAAAAATTCTAGAATAAAATAATAAATTACAGATAAAATCTATGATAAAATCCAGTCTGTCAATTACACATGGTCTAACTATTCTAAAATTACAGTCCAGAAACTCTGAGGCCCATAGTCAGTTTAATACTAAAAGGGAAAGGAATAAGCAGTGCAATGGGTTTGCCACATTTGTTGTATAAAATAGCTATGGTGGATTAGACACATGTTTCCGATGAATCCCCAGCGCCATTTTCTCTATAAATAGGCAAATATTTTTAAGAGATTTATTTTAAAAAATGTTTCCAGGGTATATGTAGGACCCAGAAACAGTACTTGAATCAGAGTTGAAGTTTGAGGTGGGCGATTTGTTTTACAACCTGCTAACTTCCTTGTTTTAATTAAAACTAAATGTACAAAAAAAACCCCACAAAAACACTTAAGTCAAGAAGCTTCATGGGCATCAAAGGAAGTATTAGAATATTGGAAATCCAGACTCTGAACTAAAGTAGGATTAAGGAAGTTAAATAAATGAATAACGTTTACATAGGTTGGATTTGATACACAGTTATAATTTCTCCATATGAATGTAATAAAATATAATCAAACTAGTTAGAGTCCCACAAGAAGAGGGAATATAAATTGGTTGAATAAAATGCATCAAGGGAGATACGACTTTCATGTCACAATGAATTCAATTATTTCCTCTGATAACTTCAAGGGCACCATGGAAGATTCGTGGGGAGATAGGAGTGCCATCGCTGTTTTGCTTTACACATACAAAAAATATGTATGCTGAGAATGAAGAAGAGCTGAAGGGCGGAGGTTAAATACATCATCAGCTTAGAGCCATTGCATTCTCACAAGGGTTTCTAGTCCAATCTCTTGAGAATTCTGTTCACCTGTATCTGGGGCCAATTTACCAGATTCTTGCATATAGATTTTAAATAAATCTTCTATGCTGCAACCTAACCTAAATCTTCTATGCTGCAATCTTCAGTTGTGCTTGACAGAAAGGGTTATTCAGCCAGCTGAGGCAATTTCTATGTAATTGAGCAAGCTTTTTTAAAAAAAATGCTCCACACCTGTGCAAAAACAATTTAGCAAACTTTGTGGGTTGCATCATTGTATTCTTCATTGTTCTTGCTTGTCTTTTATCTGTCTTCTTCATTACAGCAATTAAGATAAGCAGCACAACACCAGAGCACTTGCTAAGGGAAGGAGAGCAATTGCTACATACTAAAAGGAATGTTCTCATAACATATTCTTAGCAAAAGTTAGTTACCTGGATCCCCAAGGTATTGACCACAAAATATCATCATACTTTCTCCAAGTGCTGTCTGCTAGAACTTGTCCTCCATAAAAGTATATTTGCAGATATTCTACTGACTAAAATTACAACCAAGTCCCTTGATAAGATGTATTATAAAACCATGCCCAGATGTTATTGCTTGTACTGTCTCCTTAATATAATAAGATGACAAAAGCTTCCAGTCTCAACCTCAGCATAGTTTCCACTCTTAAAAGGGTTAAACAGAGTTGATTTTATTTTATTTATTTATTTACAAGATTTATATACCGCCCCACTCCCATAGGACTCAATGATGCAATGATAATGTTGCTAAGGCTAACCTTTTAAACACGTTTTAGTTCAGTTTTTGTTGATAGCAATGGTTGCACTCCTGCATTTGAAAATCACATTACAAACGGATGTAGCAAACTGCTAAATATCAAATTTACAATTGATAATGTTAAACTGGACCTATCTAATTAAAGCCATCCTTATCTATAGGTCCTGATAGTCTATGTGCTTTTTTCTTTAAAAAAACATTCTAATGTTCTAGCAAACCTTTCTGTACAATTTTTGAAGCATCGTTTCAAACTAGTACTTTGCCTTATTTATGGTCATTAGCTACAGATATTCTGTTTACATTACATTTACACTTACGTTACAAAATTACAGGCCCATCTCCCTGTGTTGCATTACATGCAAAGTCATGGAATCAGTTAAAAACCAATTGATTATTCACCATATGGAGGATGTTATGTTATCCAACAAACAGTTTGGTTTAAAAAAAATTGTCATGTAATTTACAACTTTTGCATTGTAAAAATATTTGGACTACATGCCTTGATCAGGGCAAAGCTATAGATGTAATTTATGTAAACTTCTGCAAAGCTTTCGATTCAGTAGTGCACAATAAATTGCTCTTGAAACTAAATTCTTATGGTATTTCCGGATTTTTACACAAACGGATTGCTGCTTTTTTGTCTAATAGGCTGCAGAAAGTTAAAATAGGTAACTCAATGTCTGATCCAGCATCAGTTAACAGTAGTGTTCCTTAGGGTCATGCCCTAGCTAGGACCTATTCTTTTCTTAATTTATATAAATGATTTATGTGAGCAACTTACAAGTAATTGTGTCCTCTTTGCTGATGATGTAAAATTACCGGTATTTAATATTAGTGAAAACTCACTTGTTTTGCAAAATGACCTTGACCATGTCTTTGAACAGTCTTCCATTTAGCAACTCCAGAATTTGGTTAAGAAATTCTCAGTTTTACATTTTGGAAAATAAACCTAGAATGTAAAGTATAAGTTAGGCGGTATTCATCTAGTAGACGACCCTTATTTTGTTAAGGACCTGGGTGTACTCATCTCTAATGATTAATGTTCTAAAGTTTATTGTAACAGCATTGCTAAAAATGCACTAAAAGTTGCAAATTTAATTCTTCAAAGTTTTTTTTCTGGAAATATTATATTGCTCAGTAGAGCTTACAAAATATACATTAGGCCCACCCTAGAATACTGTTCAAGTGTCTGGAATCCTTACCGCATATCAGACATTAATACGATTTCAGAAGTACTTTACAAGAAAAGTTTTGCATTCTTCTGTCCATAATAGAATACCTTATGCTACTAGGCTTGAAATTCTTGGTTTGAATTGTTTAGAACTATGATGCTTGCGGTCAGAGTTAGATATTGCATACAAAATTGTACATACGTAGTAACACTTCACCGGTGACTTTTTTTTTTTAGCTTTAATTGTAATGTAACACAAATAAACAACTGCTTTAAACTTAATGTAAACTGCTCTAAACTTGATTGTAAGAAAAAAATATTGTCAAAGTCTGAAATATCTTATCTGATTCAGTTGCCTCAGCCATTAACTTTCGTAGTTTTAACTTCTGTGGACCTCACTCCATATTTAAGAGGTTCATTAGCAGGCATGTGTTAGTACACTGGTGTGCCTATTGTCCTTGTTATATTTTCCTTTTCTTATTTTCTTTGTTATCTGAGGGACAACCTCTTCCCAATTATATCAACCCAGCTCATCAGAACCATCAGAAGTGATATGTTGTGGGTTCCATAGGCAAGGAACATTATGGGAGCCAAGAGATAAGCCTTTTCTGCCATGACACCCACCCTGTAAAACATCATTCCTACCCCATTTTGAGATAAGATGAATATCATCTTTGAGAACCTTCCAGAAGTCCCTCAAAATTTAGTTGTGTTAACAGGCCTGGGGCTCTTAACTGATCCCTATAATCATGATGGCAATGTGATTGAAATTATTTTCAGATGTGAAGGTACACAAGCTCAGAACATATTTGAAAAAAAAAAGGCTTAGGAAACTCTACTTCTACTGGTTATACACCAGGAAAGTAGAAGAGATTTTAAAATAAGAAAATGGGAGAGAGGGAGATGAAGTGGGAGGAAGAAATGCATGCTTCACACCTGAGGTAATGTTTGGAAGATTGTGAAACGCTCCACTAAGAGCATTCCTAGCTATACTTGTTTCTTTTATTACTTCTCTAAAGTCAGTATGGAACGTCCTAGAATCATTTATGAAATCTATTCTCACATCAGGAGTTATAGTCCAGGAACAGCGCTGCATCTTATTGATTTCACAGCATCATGCATTTTGGGGAAGTAAACTTACTTATTTTTGATTTTGCTCCAATTGACTGCTCTCTTTGTTTTGAATTGCTGCAGTTCTGAAGATAATTTGATAGCCCTTTTTCCATTGGCCAGAATTTTTGCCTCCACCCATTTCCTGACTCTTGAGCTCCAACTAGCCATTGCTATCTCTCCACAACAGTTCCCCAACCCAATACAGGTAGTCCTCAACTTACAACAGTTTGCTTAATGACCATTTGAAGTTACAATGGCACTGAAAAAAAGTGACATGACATTTTTCACACTTATGACCATTGCAGCATCTCCGCAGTGACGTGATTTATGTTCAGACCCTTGATGACTGACTCACATTTATGATGGTCGCAGTGTCCTGGGGTCACCTGATCTCCTTTTGCGACCTTCCGACAAGCAAAGTCAATGGGGAAGCTAGATTCATTTAACAACCATAACAAACATGGCAAGAAAAGTTGTACAATGGGGCAAAACTCACTTAACTAATTTCTCACTTACCAACATAAATGTTGGGCTCAATTGTGAGTTGAGGACTACCTGTATTATTCTATACTCAGGAAAAAAGGTCTATACTTTTTACCGTAGTATATTCTTTTAAGTATTTGAAGAATGCTCTCATTCTACCATCTCTGTTGTCTTTTCTCAGGTTAAACATGCTCAACTCCTTTTACTCATCCATTGAATTAATTATCATCCTTGCTGCCATCTGGTGAACCTATTCTAGATTTTTTGAATCCATCTTAAAGAGTGGTGCCCAGAACTGGTCAGAGAAATCATGATGAGATTTGACCAAAGCAGAATAAAGTAGAACGACTCATTTCTATCATTTAGAAATTATACTTCTGTTGATGCTGCCTTCAATTACATTTTTGGAGCCCCAACATATTGCTGATTCATATTCAATTTATAATCACCTATTACAGTTTCACAAGCTGTCAGGTACCTCACATCTCATATCATATCTGTACATTGTGGTTTTTTTAATTCCTGAATGAAGAACTTTATATTTGTCTCAGTTAAATTTTACTGAGACAAATTTTTCAGCCCCATCAAGACTATATTGCATTTTATATCTATGTTCTATACAGGTATGACTTGCCCCACATGATTTTGTGTCACATATAAATTTCGTAAGTGCTGTGTCTACCATGTCCTTAATAAAAATGTTGGACATGAAGCTTGAGGCATTTTGGTATATCTTTTCATTAGATATATCATTAGATGAAAAATCACTAATGATCCTCTATGGATACACTGGTCTACGAATTTTGGGAAATTATCACCTCCAAGATAAAATGTGTTAACTTTACGTATTTTGATTAGATGAATTAGAAAACAGGTGATAAAGGTCCTGGTTGGCTAAAACTTTCAAGATATTTCACAATAAAGATTTATACACAGGCGAGTATATTTGCCTACAAGGGAGGGAAGTGCCTAATGATCATGATGCCTTATAACTTCTCAACAAAGTACGGTAGAACAATTAAAATAGTACCACATGGAAGTGTATAAATTTATCTTCACTTTGAGAATAGCAAGGCATATGACTATGAAAAACAGGTGGAAAATTTGCTTAGGTCCTATAAAGCACTTGGTGCAAACATGTCACTGAAAATTCACTTCTTACACTCGGATTTAGACTACTTCCCTTTGAACCATGGGGCAGTGGGTGATGAGCACGGGGAAAGATTCCACCAGGATATCGCAGGCATGGAGTAAAGATACCAAGGGATATGGGAGTCTGTCCACGCTTGCTGATTACTGCTGGAATCTCCCCAGGGATGATCCTACTCAGTGGTGGGATTCAGACATTTTTACTACTGGTTCTGTGGGCGTCGTTTGGTGCGCGTGTTTTGGTAGGCGTGGCAGGGGAAGGATACTGTAAAATCCCCATTCCCTCCCTACTCCTTCACCCTGTAAAATGGAAAAAAACAAAAGGAGATTTCTTCCAACAACCAGTTCTCCAAACTGGTTAACAACTGGTTCTCGCAAATAAGTACGAACTGGTTGAATCCCACCACTGATCCTAATGCAGATCACAAGAGAAAAGCCAAAAAGTGCAGTTTAGGTACTGAATAAAGATGGAATCTTGTCGTTTAATCTGATGTTAGAGTTTAGCAGTTTTTCATGCAAAAAGCATGAAAATGTTACATGAAAAACCAATAAATGAATGGAAAGTTATGTTATTGGTATCAATACAAAGGTAAATTTATAATGCTTGGTATAGCACCATTCTCATTGCTATATCAATTGCAGAAAAGTTATGGTGCATAATTGCACATCCCCCTCATAATTTTGAATTATTTTGATGCAATTTTGACCTGAAACTGTATCTTTGAAACTGGAGCCAATTAATACTCTGGACTTAATTTTCCAATTCTGGTAAAATTAAGCTACTTTCCTTTCCGAGGCTTTCTCCTTGTAGACCAGTGGAATCATTGAGTGCTAAACCAGATGACAGCAAGGAATATAAATCCTTCCATTCTCCACCATTCATTCAGAATGAAAGCTTCTTGGATCAGAAGCAAAACATCTAGCAAAACAAGAAAGTCCAGTTGCCTTTGGGTCTATCATCTATCATCCTTTGTGGTTATGTTAAGAAATCTAGCCAAAACATTCAGCCACATTTTAATTTCCTACCCTTGTCTCCAATCCTCCATTAGGCAAGCTGATAATGTAGGTTATATATAACCTCTAAACTTAACGGGTTCTGGGGAGAGGAAGTTGTTGAATTCTTACGTGTTTTTCATGGAAAACTATTTCAAAGCAACATGGAACAAACATTAAAATCAGGAATTACGCTATTAAAAAAGGTTCTGTGTTCGTAACACAGGGGGTTAATATAGCCTAGAACCTATTTCTTAAACAGAGAAATAGATTATGAGGTTAGTATAGTTGGTGGTAGAGATGCATTGGGTTCTCTGAGGGGCTATAATTTTTCTCTTTGACTGGAAAGCACAAGAAATCTCTGTTTTGGCCATCTCAATTTTCTCAAACATGAGAAGCCTCTGTTTTGGCCATCTCAATTTTCTCACACACAAGAAGTATCTGTTTTGGTCATCTCAATCGGACACCAGTATTCAAAGCTGATTATGAAAGCCAGACAGTTGTACATACTCTGGGGTTTGGTTTATTTAAATAAAGCATTAAGAACATATAAATCTTCTTTGAGAGACTGTGTTGAAACTTGAATTCCGTAACAGCAACCGTTTGATACTACACCATCCAAGAATTTAGCTTTGGGATGATAAAACCTTTCAAAGGCTTCTGCTTTTGAAATCCAGGGATGGTTAGAATGGAAATGTGTTTCTCTGTGTCATTTTGAGAACACTTTCAAGAAGTATTTACGTATACATAATGCAGTACAGGTAGTCCTCGGCTTACGACCACAACTGAGCCTAAACTATTTGTTGCTAAGCGAGACAGGTCTGTTCAGTGAGTTTTGCCATACGATCTTTCTTGCCACAGTTATTAAGTGAATCATTGCAGCTGTCAATGATTAGTAACACGGTTGTTAAGTAAATTTGGCTTCCCCGTTGACTTTGCTTGTCAGAAGGTCACAAAGGGTGATCATATGACCCTGGGACACCGCAACCCGTCATAAATATGAACCCGTTGTCAAGCGTCTGAATTTTGATCATGTAACCTCTGGGAGGCTGCAACTGCGATAAGTGTGAAAAATGGTTCTAAGTCATTTTTTTCACTGCCGTTATAACTTTGAACAGTCACTAAACGAATGGTTATAAGTCAAGGACTGTCTGTCCATATTCATATACGTATATATCATGTGAATCTGGAAAAAGAATAGAAAAGGGCAACTAGAGTGCCTGAGAAGATTTAATGATGTGGAATTCTTGAGTTTGAAGATCAATACATGACCTCAGACCCATTACTTTCTCAATTATCCCAAATCAAATTTAAAAAAAATCAAGGATATTTTTTAAAATATAAGTGTACTTCGGGTGGAGAGAAATGTCAACAGAATTACATTTAGGAAGTGAAGGATAAACTCCTGCCTATGAATTGGGATCATAATAAATATAGACTTCCTCAACTGAAAACAAAACACATATATACATGGAAACATAAACATAGTAGCTTCTTTTTCAGCAAGAGTATGCTAGAGATTACACCGAGTGGGAATTGATGGTTAGTGAATTATTCCCTCTATTAATACTGGAACCGGGAATTCCCCAAAGAAACTGCAGGGGCGAGAAATTGAGGAAAGGGAAGAAAAAAAGCTTCTTCATACAAGGCATCGTGAAAATAAGGCCATCAATGGGTAATAATCATTATGGATATAAATGAACTTTATGGCCATAGATAGTATGTCTTTGGAAGGTTATTGAGAAGCATCAGTGGGAGAAAGCTAATGTTGTTGTGCTCCACTGCCTTTGGCTTTGAGTAGATATCTGAAGATGTCTTGAAGATACACTTTTAAATTGCTCTTGGACTTATCCCTCAATAAATCTTCTTATGTTATGCTTATTTATAGTCTACTAGCCTATAACCCAGCGTTGCCCGGGTATTTATTTATCCCAATCCTGTATTAGACAGGAATGGCGATGTCACATGGCAACGTA
>JANHJO010008283.1:16345-26940 GCA_032468235.1 Pseudoxyrhopus heterurus | reverse complement strand
GACCTTGAGCCTGGTGGGATTCGAACTGCTAAATTGCAGGCAGCTGGGAGCTGAATACTTAATTACGAAGTACAGCACTCTTAATCCTCTGTACCACCAAGGCCCTTGGCCTTGCAGTTTATACTGCAGAAATGCAGTATAAACACCCAAGCACCTTTTCTCATTTGGATCCAAATAGTTTCACATTCCTAATCAGCAATAATATACATTTTATGAAGTGGGGAGGGTAGATAAATACCATGACCCTCCAATCTAAAGATCTGGACAGCAGAATGCCATCTAGTTGGATCCAGATAAAGAATACAGTGCACAGCTATGGGCACTTGGTCTTAAACTAATGCTGGGCTGGACTTCACGCAACATGATCCTTTTTGTAAAATACAGTACTGCCTCTCCCTTATAGTAACAACGTAATCTAGAACATAGCAGCAAACATTATCCAAACTCCAGAAAGAGTTTTTGCCTCTCATTATAGACCGCTCTATGCCTGGGCCCATTCCCTTTATCTTTTTTTTTTTTAAATCAAGGATTGTACCAAGACATATTTCTGCCAGTAGTAAAATAGCATTATTATTGTTCCTTGCTTTCCCTAGATTACAAACTGAGAACTACTATATGACTGCCTATATGGAAGAAGTGCCTTTTGTGTGCTGGTCTCTTTTGTTTAAACAAAAGAGGGGAATGAAATATGCTATAGAATACTCAAGCAGATGCTTGCCATTATATTAACACATGTATTATGGTGTATCATGTAATGGTATACTGTGGGGAATAGTAATGAATAGTTTGGCGCACAATAATGTGCATTGTTGATGTTTGTTAAAATAAAGATATTCAATTTATAATAAAAGGGATTAAAAGCTTAATTCATGACTATGTTAATATTTGTCTGCATGTACACAGATAAATGGTAACGTACCTTATCACATTAAGCACCTGCACGTACAAGTTGCTCTGCTGAGATCTCTATGGGATTGTATGTTTCACAGAGCTTAAACTTTCATTTTCCAAAATAATGATATCATTCATTTACAGATATAGATAGGGTTTCCTTACTCTAATGCTATCCTGAAATGGGTATTGTTACTTTAACTACAAAAAAGGCTTCAATTATCGCAGTGGTTTCCTTGTGCTTCCATCTGATGATATTTGTGTACAGTATATATAAATTTATATACTTCTGCAACAAATCTGATGACAGATGTGAATTAAGACTTTTATGAAATTAATTTCTGATGCTGAAGAAAATGGATATTCTCACTGTGGAAGAAGTGAAGGTATGGGTGGCATGTGACACAGATCCCATCTGAATATCAACCTCCTAGTGTCTCAAATTCCCTACCAACCATTGCACAGTCTTAACAGGAAAAAAACCTGCAATTCATGAAGAATATGCATAATTAGGGAATGTGATTGATGTCTGAACTATTTCATTGTTTTGCTCTGCTGTGCAAGCATTTACAGGAATGTTGGATGGCTGTGCAGACTCTATTTGGTATGTTCCAGAGGATACAATGCCAGCTGAAACACCCAGCATGTCCTTTTTATTACTAAATCAGATGGCAGCCAAGTTATTGTCAATAATTTTAATAGGGAGACCTTAAAAGCCTGCTTGTAACTGTGCACTGTAAATTTATAACAATTAATGCCCACAAGCTAGTATTAAAACTATTTTAGATGGTGCAAAATAACACATTGTTAAGTTTGTAGGAAAATATATTGGTTTCCTATATAAAAATGTCAATAATTATTATGGTAGTGCAGTAGGGAGAAAATCCCTTATCTTTTAACCCAAATTTACTTTTGCTTTATACACACACATGCAAAAACACATATGCACATAACTACAGAATATTCTGATATTTTAAAAGCATTTCATGTTAATTTATAAACTGGCTTTTTTTGTATCAATGGTAAACCAGATTCTATTGTTATCTAAAATTTAATTTAAACTATATTAATTTAAAAGATTTTGATTTAAGATACTCTTCCCTCTATGGCTTCCTGTGTTGAACTATCTTTCCTAGTTAATACATGCTGAAATTTTTCTATTTTCCTGTCCAGCTCTCATATCTCTGAAAATTAAATCCTGTTACCTTTGGGTGCAAGGGTTATGCTAGCAGCAAACACAGGAGAAAAATGAAAATCAGAACATTATAAATAAGATGGGAAACAATCTTAGCAAGAAAAATCTTCCAAGCTGCAGGAATTAAATGTGTTGCTTTTGAATGGAAGAATCTTAAAAAAAGTTATGTTTGGCAAAACTTGTTCATGTGTTAGGAATGCCCTCAATGCCCTTCTCATTCCACCTAGAAGATGAAATTACTATACCGTCTGCATATAAGAAGGCTAGACCTGCACAATCTGATAATGGATTAAAAGTGATGATTAAAAAATGAGAAAGTCTGAATTACTGAATTATTGTACAGATTGAAAAGTAAAATATCAGCACGAAAGACCAGGTCAGCACATGTGAAGTTTCAATTAAACTGGTTTATTGCTAAAAGCATATGCACAGGAAACTTCTCAACTAATGGTCAGTATCTGCGTAGAGTTAGAGAAGTGGCAATGGTGGGTTAGATTTAGTTCTCTCGTACCTACATAGAGATTCTAGGCTGATCCCCCTTTTCATTCCACCCCAGGTTCTGCCATCCCTTCTCCTATATAAGGAGGCTTTAATGCACCTTTGTCTTGTCTCTGCTTTGGTGGATTCAGCTTCAGAAACATAACCCCAGAGATAAGGGTACATAAAATCTCTGTAATGATATGTGGGAATGCCCTTGGGAGACATGAGGAAGAGCTGCACACTAGACAACTATCATGCAAAAGATATTGCAGCCCACAGAAGCCAAGGGGATGTGGGAGACATTCAGAAGGGATCCTCATTAGTTTTATGGAGATTAAAATAAAAGAGGACAGAAATACTTCCAAACAAGATTCTATTAATGTAACCTTACAATAAAGATAGATTTATCATCCATAGTTGTATTTCTTGTCTGGACTACTTTGAAGAGCCAGCAACTTTATCAGGTTAAGACAGGTTACTCCTCCTATTAGTTTTGGCTTCACATGGTCTTCCAAGAAATCCAATAACATAGCCTCCAAAGGACTACAAAACCTCTGCCCACCCAGTCTATCCTAGCAACTCGGGTGCCACTGATTGCCTCAGAATATGGAACAGATAAAATGGCCACATTCCCCCTCTTGCTACAGAGTTGGTGATGAAACAAGATGATTCCCACAGACTGGGCATATTGTTGCAACCCAGGACACTGATTGGCTTCAACCGAAAAGTGCCAGCCAGCTCTTCCTCACACTTCCATTGCAGCCTGAAAATTGAGGCATATAAATTCTTTCAAAAGGGCATTAATAATTCTCAACTACCATTTGTAAATCTTTTTAGTATAACTAAAATGAAACGAAAAAGAGTCTTTTTACTCCACTCTTGTGAATAGACACCAGCAGGTCTTTGCTTCCATTCCACATTCTAATGAACTGTTTACACTTGTAGTTCTTTCCCAGCTGCCCCCTGTGTTACACAGCAAACAACTTTTGTAATTTTTCCAAAGCTGACTGTATCAGAACACAGGATCCTATTGTAAAAATCCATAGGACATGGCCAATTTCCCCTCAAAAGCCCATATGAATCATACCAAAGGCTTTCAGTTTCTTAGAATTTGTACAAATAACTGAAAAAATAGTAAATGAGGGAGATATTCCCTATATCTAAGTATACTTGACTGCTCTGAAGTAAAATTTTACTGATTTGGGTTAGCAGAAAATGTATCAGGAATGTCCACATTTCCTCCAGAATTTCTAACCAAATGCTACTTGGCAGGTCTAAAAGTTACAATCTGCACACATTTGTAGGGCACCATGTTAAAAAAAAAAAAGCTAGTACATGAAATTTCAGGATTACAGTTTCTTTTCTCTTTTGAAAAATATATATTTAACGTCAGCACTTCCTAGCAATTTAGATGACATATGGAGAAAATGTTTTATTCACTATTTAATATTATATGAAAGACATTTAGCATCACAATCATTGCAATATCACAATTAGCCCAAACTCTATGAATACACTGAGGGGTATATTTTAATTAACAGAATAAAAGAGTTGAAAGGAACCTTGGAAGTCTTCTAGTTTCCTGCTCAGGCAGAAAACCATATACCATTTCAGAGAAATGGTTGTCCAACCTCTTAAAAACTTCCAGTGTTGGAGCACCCACAACTTCTGGAGGCAAATTGTCGATGATATATTGTTGTCCTCACTTGAAAAGTCTCAAATCATGTTGACTTAAATCCTATTCTAATGTAGGTTCTACTTAATTATATGCCTCCTTCCCAACACATTTTTTTTTAAAAAGAACCTTCTCAGTGACAGGCTGCCTGTTTAATCCTCTTTCTGTTGGCTTATAGTTTAAAAGCAAAGAAGGGCTTATTAATTGAATCTTCCTTTTAATGCCTCATTTACTTTTTTTTAAAAAATTCACCAGCTATATTTACAGCCAAAAGGCAGACTTTTATGTTCAAAGCTTATCTCTAGTGTGCAGTTTCATTGTTCTGTTCTGCACAACCATGAAAAAAGATTATGACCTTCCAAGATTTTTGTCAATTACTATCGTTCTTTAATATATATATTTGTAATTAGTGAGATTTTAAAGGCCAGTTTGTGAAAGAAAATTGGATGTATTTGAGCTAAACTAAATAAATATATATATTTATGGACAGAGGGTGCACAATTTTATTATTTAGTAAACATTTTTTCAACGCATCGCAAACTGTCCATTTAAGCAATTACTACTTGCTATAAATGATCACTTTGAAATAATTTTCATCTTTTTTTAATTCTCAATACCTCTGTTCAAAAGTATATTCAAACTACTCTAGTTTAAGCCTCATACCAGCCTACTAAGAGATCAAAACCTTGATGTGAGGTCGCGTGTATGGACATTAAGGTTGGCCACTTGGCTTGAACAGCTAATGATTTCAAACTCTAGACATTTTTCACTCGCAAAAGAGATATAAGAAGCTACTAAAGGAGAAAAAGTGCTGGTTTAAACTTGAGACCTGGGCCAAAATCTACCAGGGGATGATAAACAAAAATCATTGTCTAATTTGGTGCCTTCTGTCTTAATCTACAAATAGTCCTTGACTTGCTACCAGTCATCTAACAACCATTTGAAGTTATGACTACCTCAGAAAGTGTGCTTTATGGCCCATGAAACACTTCCAGTTACTGTAAAAACATCACACACACACCCCGCATGGTCACATAATCACAATCTGGGTACTTGGCAACCTGTTTATAACTGGTTGCCAAGAACCTGCAGTCATATGATTGCCATTTGAAATCTTATCTGGCAGCATCCCCCTTCTGGGGAAACAGGCAGGGAAGTTTGCAAGCTGCTGTCATCTGCCACAGGGCTGAGATTCCCTACTGGCAGGCAGGTCTTTGAGAATGAAAGGTTTGCCTGCTAGAAAGGAATCTCAGATCAGTCTGGAGCTGAGATTTCCCCTCCCCTCCCTAGGTAGCCATCTGATAGCAAAAAGGTTGCCAGCCGAGTGGAGAGAAACACCTCTGGTGGGTTGCAAAAATGGAGATCATATCCCAAAGACTTGAGCTCTGTTCTTGCAACCCTCAAAGGAGTTCTCCATTCCTCCAGCAGGATGGAGAAATAAAGCTCAGATCCTGAAGTTCCAAGCTATGTTCCAGCAGCCAGCTGGAGCAGTTCCTTTCTGCGCATAGTGGGAAGCTGGCAAAGTGGAGAAATGGACTTCAGATCCTGCTGAAGTTCCCTTTTATGCATGGAGGAGAACTGAAGTTGGCAGGTGTCTCTTTCGCTCTGTCCATGTCAGGCCTAGCCCAAGAATGATGTAAAGCCAAAGTTCAGTTCTTTATTTTCATATACACAGAATCTTGCCAGACTAAACCTATACTGTCATAACCTAATGAGTAATCCTTGTGTCACAACCATAATGGAACCTGCCCATCATGGTCATAACTCATGACAATCACAAAGCTTTTACTACATTTTTCTGGTGGTTGTTAAGTGAATGGTGCAGTTGTTGAAGGAACCAATGGTTCACTATATGTATGCAGTTCTACCCAAAACTGGAAGTGAATGCCAGTTTACTATCATAAATGTCATAAAGAATGGTCACATGACTAGGGGGGAATCTGCAAACAGCCATACATATGGCCTAGTTGCTGAGCACCTGAAATGCAGTCATGTGACTGCGGAGGTGTGTGTGTGACCAGTGGATCTTTAAATCTAGGTTGTAAATATCCCCCAGGTAGGTCTGTTGGAAGTTCAAATGGTTGCTAAATAGCTGGTCATAAAGACTACCTGTGCCCTGTGATATTCTGAGAGTTGCTAACCTAAATCTCTTCCTTTGCCCGTGATACAGCTCTGGAGCTTATTGTTTCTTGTTGGAATGTGCTCTCTTCTTCTTGGGAACCTGCTGCACTATTGTAGTTCATCACATCATCTCCTCCTTTGTAGACATATTCCATCACATTTCGCTAAATGACCCAGGTCACTTAACAACTGCAACTAGGAAAGCCAGGGTTTTCGTCACTGAGCAAAGCAAGTCATGTGGGCATCTCCTTTAATCACTATCTCACTCAGTGAAATTCCAGTCCCAATTATGATTGTAAGTTGTGGACTAGTTAGCAAAAGCCCTGCTAATAATTTAATCTTTCTTGATGCTTGAGTGAGGCATTTTCAAGGTCTGTTTACATCTGTTCATGGCAGTATCCCTTATATTGAGCTATTAGATTATACCCTCCCACAATGGCCACAAGCATCTCCTTGACAACATTCAGAAGTCTTGTTTTCAGTATATTTATCTAAGATATTAAAATGATTTAATGCAAATTAATTTATATGAATTATATTAGCCAAATCCAGAAATTTAATATTCACTGAATTAGAAACATGAGGGCAGATTGTCTTCCCATCACATCTTTATTAAGTCCATTAGTAATGGGCTCATGTATGTAGTAAGGATGTTGTTTTGTTTGTATATAATTTAGGTCTCCATAAAAAAGTAAAAAATATTTTTAATATCATTCTGTGTTTAAAAATCACTTGGAAGCATCAGATAGTCCAGCTCATTTGCCAGTTGATTCTAATCACCACAAGTACGCTACCTTAGTGCTTTACTCCGTGCACAAGATTCTTGTTGACTTCTGGGTGTAATCATTTGAAATGCTGGTTTTTATCTATAAAGTCCTATATGATCTGGTGCTGAGATACTATCAGGACTCTTTTCCAACTGGAATTAGTGTCCCTAACTTGTTTTTCCTGGAAAAAAACTGCTTATAGTCACTTATTTCTCCAGAATGAGAAACTAGGATAGAGATCTGCAAACAAGCCTAAATAAGGTGTCATACCTTAATGTTTGTCTTTTGCTTCCAAAGAGTTCCTTACAGCCATATAATTATCATACATTCTAATTTCAAAATTTTATAAGGCCTTTACTCCTTCACTTTAACCAGGTTGGATAACCAGGAGTCCTCCTTGGATGTTTTGAAAGTATTCCAGTGCATTTTCATTTATGCAATTTGGTGATGGTTCAATAGAAATTCTAGGCCAAATGTTGTTATACACACCCTATATAACAGTGATGGCTAAACTTTTTATCACTGAGTGCCCAAAGTGTGTGTGTGCGCGAATCGTGTGCGTGCACAACCCCCAAAATGCAATGCACGTGTGTCCCCAGCGCATGTGTGCGCATCCCCGTGCATGCACCCCGCCCCTGCGCATGCATGGCAGAGACCCAAAGACCAGCTGGCCGATGGGAGGCACGCATGCATGCGTGGCAGAGCTGAGCTGGGGTGACGGCTTGCGTGCCCGCAGAGAGGGCTATGCATGCCACTTCTGGCATCACAGCTATATAAGGACTCTAGACAGCAGCCCCCAATCTTTTGGGCACCAGGGACCACCAGGGAGGGTGGTGTTTCCGTGGACTGGGGGAGGCATGGTTTTGCATGCTGTCTGGATCCTGCATGTGCATGGATAGGGTTTCATTTGTTTGCGTGGCCCGATTTCTGGCAGGCCATAGACCAGTGGCGGTCCATGGCCTGGAGGTTGGGGACTCCTGTTCTAGACAGACCCTTATATATCCTGTTTTAAAGAAAATTACAGGAAAGCAATTTCTATTTCATGTTACTACTTGCAGAAAAGAACTCAAAAATAGCCTTTCAAGTCATGCAGTTCAGTGCTATCATTTGTATGATACGCCATACTATTATTTAGGATTGAAACTTCTTATAATATTATTTTATTTGGATTTAGTTTAGTACCTACATCCTTAATTATTTTTAGATACTATTTTTTATTGTTTTTCTGTTGCATACATACATAAATATTGAAGGATGTAATAATTTTATTTAATGTTTTGTTATCTGGCCTCAGGGCTGTAATATATAAATTTGGGTAAAGGAAGTGGGGGAGGGAGGAAGGAAATCTTTCATCTTTAACTGTATTTTATTAATTTTACTCACATTTTATGTAATTCTTTAAAAGGATTACACTGCATTAAACGTTTATTGACCTTTGTTGCCTTTGCCTAGTTTATTTGTAAATTACTAAATATGAACTTTTAAAATTCTACATATGGACATATTTACTTCTGTATTTTCTTCAAAAATAGTCTAGGAGAAGAAAAGGAAATATGTTCATATGTGAAAACACATGTGATGTGCCTATGATTTTAAATATATTCAGTTCCTCCTCTGAATATATAAATTAGAAATACACACACACACACACACACACTGTATGTGAAAAGGTAAACTACTGTGCATTTTCTTTTTTGGGAAGATCAGTTTCTTTTTTCATTTATATAGAGCGACTTTTTCTTTAAACACTAAGACTTTTGTTATGTTAATCAGGCAGGGAACATTTCCAATTCAATTTTACCTGAGCGCTGGTCAGCTATAGCTTTCTTTGTTTGATGTCCCTTGGGCCCTCCCTTGTCTTTTAAACTGTAATTTAGTTGGAGCTGCTGTCAATTTACTCTGTCCATTACATTTGGAGTGATATTCCAGACGTTGTATTCTATTCAGTCCTTGAGAAATTCCCTGACCCAAATGAAATGTGCAGCTAAAAAAACCCTCACACATCTAGGGATCTATAAGTGCAAGCTGTGATAGAAGATAGATGGATAGATGGATAGATGGATAGATGGATAGATAGATAGATAGATAGATAGATAGATAGATAGATAGATAGATAGATGATAAGAGATGGAGACAGGAGAGACAGACAAACACACACAGACAGGTACACGTGTGTATACGCACACACATATACATACACACACATATAGATTGTATACAGCTTGAACTTAATCTCTGTGTCTGTGTGTGTACATGCACCTGTGTGTATATGTATCTGTTTTTAAGGGCAACACTTATATTTGCTCATATCCCAGATGTTTTTTTTAAAAAAACTAACCATGTATCATTATATTCAGTAGAGGTTTTACTTAAGGTTAATTGATTAATTTTTAATTAAGGTTAGCAAACAGTGACGTTTGTGATTTTATTGGGGATTTAAAATTTTTACTAGCCCGGTAACTATACACAACAATTCAGCTTTAAAAAAGCCCATCCTCTATAATTTTACCACAATTGCCGTGAGTGGTAGACTTTGAACAAGAGCACAGTCTTCCTATGCTTGCCTAGGATTCAACAAATTCCTGAATCTCCACTGTGTTAGATGAGATATTGTTGCATTTGTAGGTCTCCTATGGCACATCTGCCAATATTTCAGTCAAAAATAGGGGGTGATTATTTTAATATACTTTTACATAGCACAAGGCATGTTTTTGGCTCTTTCCAGCATGTAGTCTTTGAAGTTTCAGGGACACCAAACAAGAATACTTTTCAACCATTCCTTAGTTGTAGCTGTTGCAGTGTCCCCACAGTCATGCAATCATGATTCAGGTGCTTGGCACTTGGCTTGAAATTACAAGAGTTGCAGCATCCCACAGTCATGGGATTGCCCATTTGCAACTCTCACTGCTGGCTTGTGACAAAGACAATGGGGAAGCCAGTAGGAGGTTGCAAATGATAATTATGTGATTTTGCAGCTAACAACTATATGGGATTCACCTTATAACATCAGCTGGAATTGCTGCAATTGCCATTATAAGTTGGTATGGTAAAATGACATCATGATTAATTTATTTACTAAATTTATATGCCACCAATCTCTCCATTAAACAACTCTAGGTGCCTTACAACAAGATAAAATCAATATAAACATTAAAATGATAAATATGCACTTTAAAGTTAACAAAGATAGCTAAGGAATCTATATATATAAAAGAGAAGTCCGGTGGGGATGTAAGTTTGTATGTGCTCTATACAAACTCACATTTTTCCCCCAAAGTTCCTGATTTTTGCCACACAGGTAGTTTTCGGTACAGAGAAGGTCCCTGTCAGGGTCATGAACCCCTAAACACCCCACAACACCCCGAAAAAAGGTGGCAAAGTGCGCACTTGCACCAGAACAGGACCAAAGCTCTACTGAGCATGCTCACATTTTGAACAGCCTCCATTTTAAACCCAGGAGCAAAAC
>JANHJO010008283.1:4905-16245 GCA_032468235.1 Pseudoxyrhopus heterurus | reverse complement strand
ACACACAACATCAACAACCAACAGGACATGCCGGCACAAGTATACTTCCTTTAAAGAAAAAAAAAACCTGAGCAAGGACGGGTAATCAGCTAGTGAATCAATAAACAACAGGGTGGAGATGGAGTCTTCTTTTAATTCACTAACCCCGTCTAGTATGGAACTTCGACATTGACACCCCAGGCCAATTGGTAGAATCAGGTTTTAAGGCCTCTCTGTATGCCCAAGAGGTTGGGGATAGTTTCACTTCAAGGGGCATAATATTCCAGAGGGTGGGAGCCCGGCACACAAAACACACTTTTCCTGGATGCTGCCAGCCAGAATTCCTTGATTTCAGTCACCTGGGATGATTGTATCATTTAGCAACAGTTGCCAGTTCCAGTTACTGTTGTGAAGATACAATGGCACAGTGGTTAGAGTGCTGTACTGCAAGTTAATTCTGCTGCCTGCCGGCTGCCTGCAATTTGGTGTTCAAATCTCACCAGGCTCAAGGCTGACTCAGCCTTCCCTGCTTCCGAGGTGGGTAAAATGAGGACCCAAATTGTTGGGGGGCAATAGGCTGACTCTGTAAACCGCTTAGACAGGGCTGTAAAGCACTGTAAAGCAGTATTTAAATCTAAGTAATATTGCTATTGCTATTCATAGAGATCCAACCAAACAAAAATTAAAGTAATTGTTCCTTTATATTTATTCTGTATCATTTATATCTGCATAAGGAAATGTTTTCAATTCAATGTTGGGAAAAATTTCTACCACAATGTTCCAATTTTGATGGAATCAAATATTAATAGGAGTGGTGATTATAGTAGATTATAGTTAGTATCTGAAAGCAGAAGGGAGATGTAGAATTGTCCTGTGTGCACAAGGTATTTATACAATGGTGAGATAAGGCTAATACAAATGTCTCTGTAATAATGTACAGGTATTGAAAAAGTACATGTTCTGTTGTACAGAGTCACATAGGCACTGTTTCTCCCACTGGGGAATTTTCCTTTATTGGCCTTCTATCTATCTGTCTCTCTCTCTGGTGTTTAGATACTTCAAAACTAAAGTAGGGGGGCAAAGTATCTCTTAGATTCACTGGCAATAAAGGTTGGGGACCTGGCTGTCCTTATATTGCCCAATTTGGTTTGACTTTGTGCTTAAAGCAGGACTCATGGTATTGCTTGTGATACTATTTGTGAAATACCCAGGATTATGTTACATAAGATTGGTGGTTATATAATTCTTTTAAATTAATAAATTGTAAAAATTGTTCCAAAATTACAAAAATAAAAATATTTGAAACTAAGGGCAGTCAGTCTCCCTTCAGTAAACAAGGAAATTTTCATTTAAATGACAAAATGGCATTCCCGTTGATACTTTTATACAATTGTGTGCAGAGTTATACTCTTGTTTCAGGCTGCACTCCATCATCATTTAAAAAAATAAAGGATTTCATTCTAGTGATGCCACAAGTATTTTTCTTTAACATGGTGACTCCAGAACAAATGCTAATATATTTGCCAATCTTTGTCTTAACATCTAGCAAAAATATGACTCGACATACAGACTTAGCTGCTCACCTCATCCAGGATGCTATTATAATTGTTTTTAATAAGGAAATTAATTTTAGATAATCATTTGTCATCACTTTCAAGCCACATATTTCTAATGCAGGTTTAGAAGTTAGGCAACCCTGATATTCATTTTCAGAAGTGTGGTGCAATGTGATACATTTTTGGAAAACAAGAAACACAACAGTCCTCTTTTCCAGGAAACTAAACAGTACAATTTATTTTGGGACTTCAAAGGTAAAGCTGCAACTTTATCAAGGTTGTTATACATTTCTATCATTTATTCCTTATTGATGTTTCAGTATAAATAAACCACAAATGGTTTATGTATAGAAGCAAGCCCCTGAATTTAATAAATATTATAAAACTAAATAAATTAAGAGGTGGAATTAAAAGAGAATCTTTGGAATGGGAAAAATATTTTCTAAAAAATCCAAAGAGTGTGTTTCATTTTGCTCACTGATATTTATAACCCAAACTATCGATATGTTTTAGAGTTGTTTTTTTAAACAACAATTTTTTAAAATTCAAATTACATTCAAATTAAATTCAAATATGCTATCACCACATATTTTAAATTTGGCTAGGAAAGCAATTTAAGTTATTTCAGAACGAGGGCAAGATATGTTCAAGAAATAGGCTTTTCAGGCACCTGGACAAAATATTGATATTTATTATCATGATTAATGATAATATACATCTAAATAGCAGTGTAATCAAATTCAGAAATATCTGCTCTAATCTGGAAAGCAAGGGAGGAAAAAATGTCTTTGAGAATTATAGAAAACAGCCTGAACCTGTTTATTAAAATTCATTCTCATCATTAATGGAATTATTTTTTGCAAATTGTGTTCATATGAATATAGGTTTAGAATTTATTGTGCCTATAAATGAGGACTGCATAGATTTATGATTTCCTGACACAGAATAGGTGTCATGAGGATGTCAAAGAACCAAAGAAAAAAGGCAATTTGTAAAATGTAGAATAATTAAAAGCAAATAATACATGTTTTTGTTTATAATTATTAAACTTTCTGCAGATGATAAGCTAACTGAAGTAGAATATTTAGTTAGATACGTGATTCAAACATATTGAGAATTTAGGCCTACTTAAACCATGACAGTCTGTAAAATAAAGCATTAGTTATGAAAGCTGTATATACTGTATTTGTTATAGTCTACTCTACACAATGCCATTTTGCCATTCAGTCCATACTGTTCCTGCCTACATCTTACCACCTTTCCACTACGTATTGGACGAAAGCCCTGCATGGTCTACAACTTGGGTCCTGTGTAATGTGGAAGATGCTGGCTTCTATGGATCTGATACTTAATGCCTATTCTTGTGCTATATGATCAGTGCTTCAGTGCTGTTTTTTTAATCCAGCCCTTTCCAGCCACTTGGAGGATTTTCCAGTGTCCACCACCTCAGCTATCCATGGATAATACATCCCAGGTGGAATCTTATCTTGTCATGGCACTTCCTCTCTTGGTCTTGCTTCCATGTCTTTTGCAGCTTCAGGCATTTTCCCAGCAGCTCATCTTTGGGTGCCATCTTACTGATGTACTAGTGGATGTTCTGGGTTTCATCAAGGACAGTGGCTTTGACACTCACCAGAACCACCCGCCCTCTTTATGACTGGTATGCAATCTCTTTTCAATAACAGTCATAAGCCTTGCATTCATGGAGTCTGTCAGTTTCTTGATCTGTTGATGATCAACATTTTGTGCAGCAGAAACCACAGCCTCCCAGACATTTCAGAGAGGTGTACTGTTTTCCTTCATCATAAATCTCCCATTTAAGAAGGGCCCACAAGTTCTCAATAGGGTTTAGGTCAGGTGAGGAAGGGGGCGTGTCATTATTCTTTCATCTTTAAGGCCTTTACTGGCTAGCCATGCAGTGGAGTACTTTTATGCATGCGATGGAGCATTGTCCTGCATAAAAATCATAATCTTCTTGAAAGATGCAGACTTTTTCCTGTACCGCTGCTTGAAGAAAGTCTCTTCTAAAAACTAGCAGTAGGTTTGGGAGTTGATTTTGAATCCATCTTCAACCTGAAAAGGTCCAACTAGCTCATCTTTCATAACACCAGTACCCCATACCAGTATCCCACATCCACCTTGCTGGTGTCTGAGTTGAAGTGGAGCTCTATTCCCATTACTGATCCAGCCATGGGCCCGTCCATCTGGTCCATCAAGAGTCACTCTCATCTCATTAGTCCATAAAGCCTTTGAAAAATCTGTCTTGGCCCAATCTTGCCTGTTCAACTTATGTATCTTGTTCAGTGGTGGTCGAATTTCAGCCTTCCTTACCTTGGCCATGTCTCTGAGCACTGAACACCTTGTACTTCTGGTCACTCCAGATAGGTTGCAGTACTGAAATATGACAGCACTGGAGGATAATGGATTCCTAGTAGCTTCATGTTTGATTCTTCTCAAATCTTTGGCAGTTAAGGTGCATCTGTTTTTCGCAACATGTTTCTTGTGACCCCGTTGACTATTTGCAGCAAAACGTTTGATGGTTCTGTGATCCCACCCCAATATCTTAGCAGTTTCAAGAGTGCTGCATCCCTCTGAAAGACTTTTTACAATTTTTGAGTTTTCAGAGTCAGTTAAAACTCTTTTTTTAGCCCATTTTGCCTGAGGAAAAGAAGCTGCCTAATAATTATGCACACCTTGATATAGGGTGTTGCTCTCCTTTGGCCACACCCTCCCTTATTACACAAATACACATCACCTGATTTGCTTACATCCACTAAGCATTTACAGCTTGGAGGTGGAAAATATGCATACAAAGGATGATATGGTCAAAATACTCATTTGCCTAATAATTGTGCACATGGTGTAGTATACAGTTTGATGTCATCCATGTGAAGGAGTGGCTGATGATAGTTTCAGTCTTGAATGTGTATCCCTATCCAATCCTTGTGATTATCTAGCTAGGGGGGTTCAAACCTATGCAACATTGGGGATAGTGCATCACCTTGATATATGCCACACTTGACCATTTGTGTAAGCCATCTTAAATCCAGTCTTGTTTTTCACAGTCTCACTGAGTTCTTGAGGACAGTCCTAAGTTTTCTGTTTATTTGCATAGTGCCAGGCATTTACAGATCCATATATATGGCATTGATAATAGGTTCCTGTTCTGGGAGATTTCTGTGGTCTGCTCTCAGATTCTGCAGTGACCTTGCACTGTTGTTATATTTCTTCTCCTTTCCCCATATATTCTTCCTGTACGGTTCAGTTTCTGCTGTTGGTGGCTCTGCAGTTGTTATTGCACTGCAGTTGAGAGTACACTGTATTCCCCAATGATTCATTGGGGAACAGAACATTTATCTTGGTCTCTGCTTCTCTAATATGTCTCCTTAGCCTGGTAGCCAGTGCTATGAGCCTTTTTTAGCAGTCTCGGGGGCTTCATATGAATTCGAGCCTTTATATATTTTTAATAGCCAAGTCTTATTCTTAATCTTCATAATTCTACTGCAGCACCTGACTAACCTTTCTCCAGGTTTTGTTGATCATAGCCTCTATCCTCATTTTCTGGAGGTAGTGGGGTATGTACTGCTGTTCTTGATTATGTTCTTGATCTCCTAAGCATCAGAATTACAGTGACTGTAGCATATAGCAGTTTATTGGTTTGAGTTATGTTGGTAGTAGGGATTGTCAGGAGGGTTCAATTGGCATCTTCTAGCATACTATCTGATGGTACTTCTCCACTGAACCTTAGTAACCAGTCGTAAGGGTTCACTCTAGCTAATTTATCCATGATGTTATTATACTTCATATCACTGCTGTGCTCTGTAATGGAGAGGGTGGTAGTGATGTTCCAGCTTCAGGTATTGTCTGCCATCCAGCCAATTCTTCTAGGACTTCTCGAATCTGGGATATAATGTGCAGTTGGTCTGTCTCAAGTTGTGGGAATAGCTTCTTCATTACGTTGAAATGTTGGGTAACTAGCTGTTTCTCAGTTACATCGATACATGTCTTGTGTCCATCTATATTTCCTTCATACATTTCATATATGCCCTCTCATTAGTATTGTAGTAGCATTCCATCAGTTCCAGGTTCTCTTGTCCCATCTATGTATGGATTGTGAGTGTAGCCCACTTATCATCAAATTGTCCAGGTTCCCTATCCTTGTTAATCCAGATATTGTCCAAAATGACACAACTCTTCTAGTTCATGTCACTCTCATATTTGAGGTAGACAGTGAAAGGGGGTCTTTGCTTAAGGAGCCCCGCTGGTAATATAGCCTCTGCATCAAAGGCAGTGCTCTAATCATTAATAGATCCCAAAGGCATTTTCTTGATGTTTATTGGTAGCTGAGGTTGGTAATTTGCAGAATGCCAACTTCTCAATAAAACTGGCAAAATTAATAGCCTTACTGGCCCCAAACGAAGGGATCTGTGCATACGTTGGTATTCATTCTAAAATGTGTTTAAAGAAATAATCATGCCTACCAAGTTTGAACTGGAATTAAAGAAAAAAATAGGAAATAAGTGGTTTTTTTGGAATATATAGTTGCATTATACTGGGAAATCCATTTCTTCATAATTAGCCGCCCAGAGTCCCTAGGGAGTTGGGCGGCATATAAATGCAACAAAATAAATAAATAAATAAATAATGCTATAATAGACAAATACCCTCTTACTTTTTTATTCTAATAAATATTGCAATGCAACTAGAGCTAAACTCTCAGTGTTTTTGTTGTTGTACTGTTGTTATATTTTCTGTTTAGAATATGGAAATGAATTTTAAAGTTTTGTAACTACTATTTCCAGCCTTCGAAACTTTCTCTAATTTTGACCATTCTGTCCAAACTGGTTAAACTCCCTCATGTACTTAAATGTCTTTCATGGAACATAGCTGGATGGGGGAGCATGTGTGGCACTAGAAAATTTGTTAACTATATCCAGTCCTTTGACATAGTCATACTTCAGGAGACCTGGGCTTGCGAAAAGATATCTCTCACAGGGTTCATGACCACCTCTCTGGCTGCAACCAAACCTCCCAGGAAAGGAAGGCCTAAGGGCGGATTGGTTTGCTTGGTTTCTATTTCTCTAAATGCAGAGGTGGTGGAACTGCCCACCTGTGGCACTTTAGCCATGGCGACTTTAATTAAAAGTAGAGGCAGCCAAATATTAGTGTTTAATGTCTATCTTCCCCCGACTATGAGGCATGCTGATATTAAGGCCCAATGGGGCGAGTTGGAGGAGTATATTTCTCGCATTAAGGCCAAATTCCCAGTGGTGCATACCCTTATGGGGGGCGATTTTAATGCCCGATTGGGTTCTCATATAGCCCCACTGGCCGAGGCACAATACCCACAATAAATTAACCAGGCAATAGGTCAATTGATCTCATTTAGACATTCCAAAGATGAATTAACTAATTTTTCTGGCATACAGCTAGCACTCTTAGCATGCCAGGTCATCTTGAATGGTAGCACCCCAGATGATCTATTAGGCGAATTCACCTTCAGTTCCACATGCGGGAGCAGTGTCATCGACTATGTCCTTGTTTCCCAGCCACTAAGTAGGGCAGTCCACGCCTTTTAATGTTGACTCTCTCACAGAAGGTGACCATTACCCTCTGGTTACACTAATCAAATTCTCTTCAAATATCCATCTGCCCAAAGGCCCTTCGGGGATGGATCCCTATGTGGCCTCGTATATAAGGTAGATTAAATGGTCAGCTAGTACAGAAAGCATTTCCTTTTTAAGATCCCCACAGTGTCTCAATCTATATCATCAAGTTTTAACTAGCAGGGGCACAGATATAATTCCAACTTACAAGTCACTGGTTTACAATGTTCAAAGGGAGCTAGGGGCTGATCACAAGCTGGGTGGCTCATATTGCACAAAAAGCAAGTCCTGGTTTGATGGTGAATGCTTGTCGCTCAAGAAACAGATAAACTGGGTCTATTTACTTGACCGTAACCATGGTGGTAAGTGTCTGCCAGAGGAATATTATCACCTGAAGCAAGGATATAAAGCTCTCATTGTTAAGAAAAAGAGCGCCAATGAGGAGAAGTGGAACCAATTTCTTCTTGCCGTACAGCAGAAGAACAGTCAGGGTTTCTGGGAAATTGTTACTGGCACCCTACCCGAATATCAAGAACACACTGCCTGTTGCATTTCTAACAGGGATTGGGAAAGCCACTTCTCACTAATTTTCCAGGCTACAACTGATCCAATAGAGCTTCGCCCCCAGTTGCCCCCCAAGGTTCCAGACTGGCAACCTGTCTCTCATGATGAGATCGCCAAATTAATCTCTGAACTTAAATCTGGCAAAGCTCCAGACCCAGATTCTATACCCCCTGACCTTGTAAAATCCAGTCTTGAGTGGTGGGTGCCTGTCTTTGCAACTCTTTTTACCTCCATCAATAGCTCTGGCAGGATCCCTGCAATTTGGAGTCAAGCGATTATTGTTCCAATCTTCAAGCGAGGGAATAGAAATAATCCAGTCGACTGCTGCCCTATAAGCCTGCTCTCAATTATTGGGAAACTATATGCCAAATACCTTCAGAGCAGACTCCTTGTATGGATTGAGGAGCACAATATCATTGGTATGGAACAGATTGGATTTAAAGCTGGCTGTGCTACATTAGATCATTGTTGTGTCCTAGTGCATCTAGCTGACAAATATACCTCTATACCAGGCAGCAAGCTATTTGCTGCTTTATTGATCTAAAAGCAGCATTCAATTCAGTCTCAAGGGAATTACTGTGGTCCAAATTATCTAAAGGTTCCATGGACAAACGCTTCTTGTTTCTCATGAGATTTTTGTACAATCACACCTCTAGTCAAGTCAGATGTGGCCTGCAGGGAGAACTCTCCAATCCCATCCCAGTTAAGAGTGAAGTAAGGCAAGGCTGTGTCCTGGCCCCTCTCCTATTCAATTTGTTTTTAAACGATTTGGCTCTTATTTCGGAGCCACTGAATCCCATGCCCCTAAGTTGTTAAACACCAGGATTCTGCTACTCCTCTATGCTGACGATGTGGTTCTTTTATCATTGTCTAGGCTTGGATTCAAAAGACTTTTCTTTCTGTTTGGGTCCTGTTGCTCTGAGAATTATTTGACCATGAAGTATAATAAGTCTAAAGTTATGGTGTTCTCAAGAGCTTGAAAATTGTATAAAGAGTCTATTAATTCCCACTCCGTTAAGTAGGTTTACCACATAAAATACTTAGGCATTCAATTCCAGAATACTGGTGCCTGGATTGGACAAGGTACCCAAGTAATAAATTCAGTTAACTGCAGTCAGCAGCAGATATTAAGATTCTTCTATAAACATGGAGGACAGTTTATCCGCTCTGCCATAACTATACATAAAGCTAAAACCTTAGCCGGTTTGGGTAGTTTCACCTCTGGCAGAACCTCTGTTTCGCAGTCAGTGGGGTGATAAGGGGGCAGTGTGTTGCATTCCATCTTGCTGAAAATTTCTGCTAGGTCCTGGTATTCCTTGGGAATCTGCGAGGTCTCTAGGAGCTGTTCTGATGCAGCCCTTGATTTCTTGCTTCATTTAGTGTCCTTCAGATACTGGACAGCTCCTCTTTCAGGAGTGCTAGGAGGGTGAAGAGGGCCTATTCCTTAACTTTCTCTCTTCCCCTTCCCACCAGATGTTGGGGGCCCATTTGTCTAGCCAGGATTACCCCAGGATCACCATCTCGGTTATTTTTGGCACCAGTACAAAGTAGATGATCTCCCAGTGCTGCCCATTTTAGCCTTACTGGTTCTGTGAGGAATGTGGCACGGGGTCCCCCTATCAGCAATCTGTCATCCTGCTTGAATCTTATAGGACAGGTCAGGAGTTTTGCCCTGATCCCTAGCTTCAGGACAGTTTGCAAACTGATTAAGTAGTGGGTTCATCCTGAGTCTATTAGAGCTTCCACATCCCTCTGGACCCAAGTCTTTGGTGCAACAACTTTTGCAGGGATGGCGAAGGGGATCAGGTCATCCTCTCCCCCATCATTGCTGTCATAGGGTGCAGGCTGCTGGGTGTCCCTCACTTAGGGGAGGAGAGACCTTAATGGCCTGGCGTGCAAACTTTGCCTTCTCTCTTGCCTTTTGTTGGGGCTTCTTTGCCTTGGTGGCTTCCCCCTTGACTGGGGTGCTGGAGCTAGACATTTGGGCACCTGATGGCCTTGCTGGCCATAATGGAAACACTTGATGGGCAGTCCCTAGGCTCTGCTAGAGGAGTTTGTGACTTGGCTGGAATTTGATTGTCTCCCAAGCTGGTGCTCTTCTGGCTGGGCCTTTGGCTTTTTCTCCATGGTTCTGCACTTTTTGTACTGATTGAGTTTGAGGTCCATTGCCACTGCCATCTGATACCATTTGTGGATCTGGTAAGGGACCTCTCAGTAAATGCATGTGTGCAGCAACTCACAGTTCAGGCCCTCCTTAAATAAGTAGACCAGTAGCTCTCTGGCCACTGTCGCAGCTTCCCAGCCACTATCCAGAACTCTCGGAAGTACTTCTTGATGGGCCAGCCCCTCTTCTTAAACTCGTGGATTTCTACTTTGGCTTGCAGGGCCTGGGAGACATCTTTGATTCTAGCTTTTAGCTCTTGAAGAAAGGTGTTGATGTTCCACAGCTTTGGTGTGTCCTCATCATGGAATTGGGTCAACCATTCCACTGCCTCTTCCTCCAGATTCATGGTCACTGCACAGACCTGGTCACTTGGGTAGTCGGCTGCATGGTGTCTATATGAACTCACACCTGATTCAGGAAGAATGCAAGTTTCTCTGGGTCCCCATCAAATGTGACTTTTATGAGGGGAGGGGTGGCTGGCCAAGTAGTAGTAGTAGTAGTAGGAGGTTGTGGTGGTGCCCAAGCTGGAGGCCAATGCCCAGGGACCCAGTTGGCTACAGGATAGTACAGCCATGGTGGGGGTCCCTGCCACCCCAGAGGGTTATGCAGGTGGCTGGGTGGGCTTGCCACCTCATGATGGCATGGAGGGCTTCACTGCGGCCTTGGGCTTGACTGTGCCTTTGGCACCAGAGAGGGCTACTAAGCACTGTGGCTGGACCCAGGCTGCCGGAGGGTGGAAATGACAGGGAGGTCGGCTCAGGATCAGTCTGGGCAGACCTACTCATCTGTCCCATCCCCTTGATGCTTATCTGATAGAACTTCTCCTGTAGGTTCTCCACCGTCTGACCAGGGGAGGGCAGTCAGGTATCTCCATTCCCTGGATTTGTCCAGCTCAAGGGTTTCCCTCACCCTCCAGTGTGGGGAAAGACAACCAAGTCCTATATGGATGTCAATGGGAACTCCATTCCAAACTCCTGGCCAGAGCTCTGGTGCCTCTTCTTCAGCCCAGTACAAATCCCCAAAGGCCTGTGCCTCTTTCTGGACCTCCGGCCAGGTCACCACTGGGAGGGTGACCTCCACCAGAGTGGCTGCCCTCTGCAGGCTTTCATAGGAACCACACTGGCACTGGTGATTCCTTCTCCTCTTTCTCCATTTCCACAGCCTTCCCTAAGTCTTCTCTACTCCCTCGAATGATCGGATGAGCAACCAGGGCTCAGGACCCTGGAGGGTGGAAAGTTAGGAGAGTTGGTTTAATGTCCGTGTTCCAAGTAATGCATCCACCAAAAGCAGAACTCCAAAGCAGGCAGATTCCTCACAGAACATGTTTATGGGATACATCATATCGGCACAGCTAGGGAAAACCAACTCTAAAAGTTCCTGTGGTTTTAGCCTAATTAAAAGAGCAAATATTCTTCCTCCCTGATGTCACCAGTCACATTGTCCAATGAAAGTAGATAGCAGGCTACTTGGT
>JANHJO010008282.1:200049-213056 GCA_032468235.1 Pseudoxyrhopus heterurus | reverse complement strand
ATGCTGATTCTGTAAACCGCTTAGAGAGAGCTGTAAAGCACTGATAAGCGGTATATAAATCTAATGCTACTGCTATATATTTTCTGGCCCTTAGCCATTGCCAGTTCTTGTTAATATCTGCTTTGCTGCTTTTTTTTTTTAATGTACTGGTCATGTAATACTTTTTCTTCCCATGTCTCTTTTCTGTTCATTATGGCTGCCACAGACAGCCAGATGTTCAGACTATTTGGCATTTTTTCCCACCTATCAAGTCCTTCCCAAGGACCTGGGATAGGCACATGTGGGTGTTTGATGATATTAGAAGTATCGTCTCAGAGTATAAGCTGTTCCAAATAAAGCTGCCTTTTGCAATTGATTGATGGTGAATTTGTCAATGACAATAGTGTTCAAGTGGTGCTCCAGTAGTAGTATTATATTTAGCATAAACCATGATGTGAGCTGATAGAAATAATTTGGCAAGCTGAGCTAAGAAGAACTCTAGAATGAGATAAATCTGGGGAAACTGTCCTTCATTCACAAATCCCTCTCATGTAGAGAATTAACCAAAAGCTAAAAAATTTTAAGGTGAGCATTTTTAAGAAAGGACATGCTTCATGGAAGAAAGTATTTCAATGATCAGAGGCAGTAGGACTCCAAGCAGGGATGGGGGGGAAGAGGCTGGAAGGGGAATCACGAGGAAATCAGCCACACAGGGAAAAGAATGAATGGTAAACTTAAGGAAAGGGAAATGTGAGTGATCACACTGCTTGTAACTGACAAAGAAAGAGAGAAAACAATAAATCTGGAAGTAATAAAAGATAACTCCCCCATAGATACAATCTATATTAGAGTCTGCAGAAATTTTTATGATGGTTTTCATGAAATATGGTTCGTATAATGGATGTCAATTCAATTATTGGCTATATTAGAAATGTAATAAATAGTTAAAACCTGAGCCTAGATTTGGAATGTTTAATATAGCCTTATTTTGTTACTGCCTGCCTGCAGTGAAAAGAAATCTTTAAAAAATGATGTTAGAAGACCACAGTTCCAATGAGTGGAAGATTATTTTCTATAGATTGTGTAGATCAAGGCAATACCTATCAATATTTTATATGTTTAATATTCAAGATGAATCCCTCTCATTGAATAAAAAAAATTAAGGATGATCAATTATGTGATTTGATTCAGACCATAAACTGGGGATAATAAATATGTTAGCTCATCAGGCTTAGTGGGACTGAGAAAAGTATGAATAGGATTTTATTTTTTTAAAAAAGTTGAAAAAGAAAAGCTTTTTAGCATTTCTTGTGTGTATTACATCCATTATATATGTGTGTGTGTGTGTGTGTGTGTGTGTGTAACTACTAGTATGTGCTCACTTATCTGGAAATAAATAAAAGGACTTCTACTTAGTTATGGTACTTCTTTGTTACTTCTAGGGTTGACATTGTAGGGCTGCATCAATAAAGACTGCTAGAAGAGGGTGACCACAAAGTACTTTATGATATTGTGAATTTTGTTTGGGAAACATTGAGATAAAAAGTTTAATGCTTCATTATAATACGTACATTTTGTCATAGGAAACACAAAGGAAAAGTACATACGGAGTCAGAATGCTGTATTAGATGGAGGCTGTGAACAATTTATAATAATAATAGTTAATTAAATTGGTATGCCTCCTGACTCAATGACTCTTGGCAGTTTATAACAAGTAAAGATAAAATCAAATAAAGATAAAAGATGGCAAGTGTGATAAAACAAGGGATTTCACTTTCTCTTGCCAAAGGCCTCAGTGAAGAGGCAGGTCTCCATGGCTCTTCTAAACAACAGGAATGGGGACCACTCCTGGATTTTTCAGGTGGGGAGGGGATCTTGGGTAGGCACTGCTCCAGAGAAGTTGCATTCCAAAGTCCCAGTAGTTGGTATTGTTTAACTGAAGGAATCTGGAGTGTACCAGCCCTGCAGGATTGAAACGACCAGGCAGATGCTATGGGAGACATGCGATTCCTCAAATAACCAAGCCCAATGTCCTGTAGGACATATAAGCAAGACCTCAGAAACAGAACTGAGGGGACAATTCGTCTGTATATTATATGGACTAACCCCCCCACCCCCACCAAAAAAAACCCCAACCCAGATACTCATTAGATAGGAAATCCCTTTGCAATGGTAAAACCCAGGTAGGGCTTGATTGGATGGAAGAGTCAAATGAAAATACCTAAAAGTGGCCATACTTCCTTTTGTAGCCTGTCATATGCTAAAATGTGGGAATTTTAGCTTTTAGGTTTTAAAATTAGGATTTTTGGCTACTGAAAATGCTCTGAAAAGTATCAGACTAATTTTGGATGAAAGCTATCTACGATCCGGCTTTGATTCCCACGGTGTCATTTTTGCAATAGCTTTGTGATATGTCCTTAGTTAGTGATTCAGTCTAATTTAGACTGAACATTATTTTGGAATCTCAGTATGACATTACGTACTCTGAAAAAAAATGAACTTCTGAATTAAGATGTTAGCTTTTCAGAAGACATTAATTGTGAGCTACAAGTATCATGATTGTACTTAGATTCATTCACCTACTAAATGTAAATAGGTTGTTGAATATAAAGTTTAAAACCCAAATAGATGAAGGGTAGATGGAACCTGTTTCCCAGACATGTCAATAATTCAATAAGCTATTTTTTCTCCTTTAAGTATATTATTGTTACTTTGAATTGTTATTTCAATACAGGGTGGCATACTTTGACTTCTAAAACAAGATTAGCACTGTGCAGCACTTTGAATTTCAAAGGGAAATGATGCTGAAATATGCAGGCATGCTGACATGGCATCTATTAGCAATTATTTAAAGCAGCTGCATCTTTTTCCAGTAGTGGTTGCCTGCAATTGCTATACAATCCTGGTAAAGTCATATTTAATTTAAAGAATAGCCAACAGGTGTCCATACCTATTCCAAAACTTATTTCTCCCTCTCAATTCAAAGTCCTACATGCCCCCCCCCCCCCAAAAAAAAAATCAGGCGCAAAAGACCAGGACCACATGTGAAGTTCCAATTAAACTGATTTATTACTTATCATGCCTCTGCATGATAATCTACTCAGCTAACATTAGTACTATCTTGGCATTATATAAGGCTTAATGGAATTCAAAAGGGGCTTCTTAGTCCATTTGTGACATTGTAGAGACTCTGGGCTGATTTCTGTTTTGATTCCGTCCCCAGGTTTTGCCACTCCTTCTCCTAACCCTCATCTCTCCATGTATTTATTTTTGAGGGCAACAAAGGCATATCCCAGGGATGTCTTGATGCTACTCTATGGCCTATTTTTTGAAAAAGTGGGAAGAGTAAGTGAATGAGCTGGCCCTTCGCCTCTATCGCTTAATGCAGCCTTTAGATTGTGGGTTTCATGCTTTTGTCTTAGTATCTTATAAGTTTCCTTGAAATTAATTACAGATGGTAGTAGAGACTGTCTAAGTATCTGACTTCTAGTGATTGGCTTACATTCATTATTTTTATACCATCCATCTCACTGGTACAGTGATGCTGGTCAACAAATGAAGTGGCTTCATGGAGGAAAACTATTTGACCTTGAGGTATGATCATGAGTCTTGAGAAAGAGAATATACACACCATTCTTAGCTTTCTGAATGGGTCTCCCCATTAGGTACACATACTCAGTGACATGTAACTTGGGACTAGTAAGTTTCTGGTAGTGGCCATAGATTGGCTATTGAAGGATTTATTTATAACCACTGGATCTGGCAGGCATCCAGTCGTATGTCTAATATTCTTTGTTTTATTGCCAAAGTGTTTATTGTCGAATCAGCCTTATTTCATAACAGTGTTCTCTGATATATAAATCTTTTGCTTGAAGGCTAATTAAAGGGGTTGCTAAAGGTGCTGTCAATTCTCTGGATTTCAGTCTTTAGGGATTCTGGCCTTTTGATTTCTTATGGCATGTCTTTCAAGGTGTTCTTATTACTTTCATTATTCCTTTCGGCATTGGATTCTCCCCTCTTCAGAAGAAGGGATCACAGTCTGTGTTGACAGTTCATAAATCACAGACTTCCAGCAATAAAGCAGCTTTGGGTGTTCCATATAAGTTTAAGACAGATTTGAAAGGTACTTCAACACTTTGAGTTGGAAATAAAGTTTCCTCTTCTCAGTTGTAAGAAAATTGTAGAAACAATTGAAAGCAGTGATGATATTATGAATTTTCATTTAGATTCTATACATGATTATCCAGATGTAAGGATGTTTGAATTATGTGTCCAATGTGAGTGCTAAAATAGAGTTCTGCAACTGAATATCATGGCATTTAGGGAACTCTGGCTCTTGTTCAAATAAATTTTACCTTTTTCAGAGCAGGACATGCTAGGAAATTGCTGCAATATGAACACAAGATTTCTGATGACATCTGTCTCAGGTCTTGAATATTTTGAAGCACAAATATTTTGATTATGGTAATTTGTATGTATCTGACAAATATACAGTTCTGTCCACTTAAAAGACCCAAAAGCTGTAATCAACAGCTTCCTTAGTTTTATTATTGGAGAATGAGAAATAACTAGCTGGTGCTATGTAAAAGCCTTTAAGATAATTTTGGACTAATGTGTATGATATAACTTTTGTGTCAGAACTTTAGTGATTTTTAAGTAATCAGGCAATTAAACTGAGGACGTAAAGTCATGGGGCCACTTCATACTTTGTTCAGTGGCAAGGGAATTTATTAGGGAGTTTACACATAACTTATTGGGGGCATGCAGTATGATGAGTGACTTGGCAATCAATTCTCATGGTTGATAGATAAACTTAGAAACTACCTTGTGTAAAGTGAGGGAAGGACATGGATTTTATCAGGTAAAATTTTCTATTTAATTTCTGGTGCTGGGTTTATACAAGGGGGTCTTTTTAATTTTAATTTCTATGAGGATTATAAGAAGTTAGGTAAACGTGGTCTGTTTTTTGAATGCTTGTTTTTTAGTCGAAATCAAGGCATTGATCTAAAAGGGGACAAAAAGAAAAAATAAAGAAATGGAAGTAAGGGAAGCTGTCTCTCCAAGAAAGATGTGAGAGTTCATTGGATTCTGATATGTACATTTCATTTACTGTAGAGAGGTAAAGTCATCTGATAGATATGAGGATTGTTCTTCTAGATACAAGTTGTGTGTTTATTCCCAAGATGCCTTTGGCAGTGACATTTAATATGGGGCATCCCCCCAAATGCTTGGTTCATAGCTGTCATATGATTGTTTGATCCTCTTTCCCCTCAGAGAATAACATGAGTGCAGAAAGTCTGGTGATGATGTGAATTGGGGTAACTGGTAGTTTGGACTATCAGGGAAAGACATGCTGTGTTTAATCATCTCCCAACTCTATAAAGGTTTAAATCTATGAAGTGACATGTCATGCAGTCTTTAATTTAGCGATCAAAAAGGGATTCTTTATATACTTTGCCACCTATGGGCATAAGTAGAACTCAGGGCAGCTACTTGTTACTTCTCTGCCTTGACTATTATTTTAAACTATCATACAGAGAACTGAGCTGCCTACAGTGCACATATTTTTGCCCCATAATTCTTTACTTGTAAGTTTTTTATACTGTTTGCTGTTTAAAGGTAGAGATGATAGGATAACTTCTTCAGCTAGTGTGTCAAATGAAAAAGAAAGGAGTAGGAACATAATTACATTTTCTGCTACCTTTTCAAAATGGGTTTGTCAAAGAAAGGAAGAACACAAAGCCATTGGAAATGACAAGAAAAACTGGAGCGTCAGAATAGGATCCATAAAACATTTCATTATTTTGAAATGACCTCTGATCAGAGAAAAAAATGCCCAAAGTTCTGGAGAACATATGTATTATCTTGTTCTCCTGTCTAATGCATTCAGATTTTGATTATTAAGCTCAGACAGATCAATGTTTGAAATAAATTTATATTAAAGAATTTAAAAAGCAGGTTAATAAGCTAAGAGAACACCTTGGTGATATTTTGGTATCTGTTGTGGGTTTGCATATTGCTAAATGTCCGGTCAAATCCTGATGCATCGAAGAAGGATGGTTTCAGGTCAACCTTGATGAGTTAGTCTCCATTACTTCCTTGTTTCAATTATGATTGAGAGGGCTCGAAAAATTCATGCCCATTGATGGAGAATTCTGAAACAGATAGACTCACATTGCAATCTAAAGGAAGGAACTTTCAGATCCCAAAACATCGTAGATCTAAAACAAGCCTCTTTGGGATTGAGGGCTTACCAAATTCTATTTAGAAAGAGCTTCTAGTTCTGCATTTCTAATGTAAAAAAGATAACCATAATGTCATTCATATATATACTGTATATGTATGTGTATGTGTCATTAGATGGATTTTGTTTTAAAAAAAGTTTGGGTGAAGAAAAATGTAATTTCTGGCTATTCTCTAATAGAGTTGTTTTGGAATATTCTCTAGTTATTGATATTCATACTCTTATTTTGTACTGTATTAAGAATAGCTGAAGGACACCTGGCATACTTTGAATAATAATTTGCAATACTATTTTGTGCACGGTTTGTCACATTGGCGTTATATCTGGCATCTGGATTCCCAGTCTTCCCAGAATCATAGGATACTGCAATAACATTACAGGAAGAGGTTTTAAGGGCAGGAAAGGGAGTAGAGAGATCCTAGAAGACGACAGCTGAGGGAGAGATGGTTAACATTTGGGCATTCAAGCAGCAGGCCTCCTAGTAGTTATTTCCAGTCTTATCCTTTAATTTGCAAAATGGACATAACAAAAAAATTGTGCTAGTAGAACCAACCATTTTGTCAAATTTTAGCAGCTTAATTTTGGTGTATGGGGTGGAGCTGCTTGTGTCAGGTAAATCACAGGTTTCCGCCTGTGATTTAGTATACTGTGACATACAGACTGCTAAATTCATGGGTCTCCTGTTTTAGCTATTGATTGTTTTCCGGCTTCTGCAAATGGGATTCAAAACTCCTACAGCATTCCTTCATCATGCATTTTAAAATTCTCTAGCATCATTTTGCAGTTTCTGTGTGAACTGCATCACGGTGATTACGGAAACTTTTATATGCAAGAAGTATCATATACAGATAGTCCACAACTTATACAACCATTTGTTTAATGAGTGTTCAAAATTACAACAGTGCTAAAAAAAGTGGCTTACAATCAGTCCTTAACAACTGTCACAGTCATGTAATCAAAATTTGGGTGCTTGCTAATTAGCATGTTTATATGACAGTTGGTGTGTCCCAGGTTTATGTATCACCATTTATACCTTCCCAGTCAATTTCTGATGAGCAAAGTCAGTGGAGGAAGCCAGATTTGCGTAATGACCATGGCAACAAAGGTCATAAAATTGAGTGTGATTCACTTAACCATTTTGCTTAGTGATGGAAGTTCTGGTAACAATTGTGGTTGTAAATTGAGGACTACTGGTAATAATAAGACTTTATTAAGTTCCTCTTTCACATGAATCTGTAGTACAGCCAGTCATTGGGAGCTTTTGAGTAAAATTGCCATTAGAAAGTTAATAATAGATTCTACTGCTCCTTACCATCCAGCCCAGATGGATAAGCAGATAGGACCTTAAAATATGGCCTAAATTTGATAATAGGTTGGAACAGTTTATGTTCAAATTAACTGGAAATACTGTGGATAAATAAACATCATTAGGGATGGAAGTTCTCCTTTTGAACAAATGGATGTGATTTTCAACTGTCACAAGGAGCAACAATAACAGGGAGCTCTTTCACACAGTTAAGGTTTGGGCCCTAACAAATTTGATGACAATTATCTGTGTTTTAGATGTCCCCCATCTTTTACTATTGTCATGATTTTTCTGTGGGACTAACCATGAAAAATATCTAATAGTTGTTGGTGGTGTAAAATGGAAGGTTGCTAACACTGCGAGATACGGGTACTGTATGCTATCCTGAAATGTTGATTGCTCATTTCAGCTGTTAAATGTGAAATCCCCAGGGGATTAAGATAACATTTCTGCCATTAAGAATCAATGTTAAAATCTGCCCCTTTAAAGGACACACAGACATAACCACACACCCATGGTCACCTTCTTAACTCCCTTGAAATTTGACCCATTTCTCTCAGCATTTAAAAAAATTGTAAGGACACATCTTTTTTAATCAAGCTTTTAGTTGTTAATTGTTTTAGTATTGGAAGCATTTAGTTTTAATTTTTACACTGTGCCTGCTTGTGTTTTAATTATACTAGCTGCCTTAAGTGCTCATCTGAGCAGAAAGACAAGATATAAGTTGAATAAACAAATGTTATACTACTTATAATACCATGGAAAAAACTAAAAGCCAAAACCTCTTCTATTCTTTTAATAAGGCAACCTGAAAGTTAATTTTATTGGATTATTTTTTTCCTACAGGAAATAATGCCTTTAAAATATACACACACACTACAATCTGTGGTAACATTTTGAATGTAATTCATAATCCTGAAAATAATTTCATAAGCATTACTATTTTTATGGTTCCTGTTTAAGGTTGTTGCATAGGGTTGGATTTTTTGTACATGCACTGTGTCTTTTTCCAAAGAATACAAAATTAAGGCTTCGTCTTAAAATAATTTGAGAGTACACATCTTTTAGAAATATTATATTCTACTGTTTTTGCTTCCCCTTAAATAAATCTATCTAACTGGAACACAGGAAATGAGCAGAATTTCTATTATCTTGAAACTGTTATCTTTTCTATTAATGCACTGGGTTATTGTTGTTTTCTTTTGCTTCCTCATTTGTTCCATCTTGGTCAGATCCTTTATAAACCAAATGCTAACTAAAGCACACTTTGAGGGCTTTTAATAAACTTCTGTGTCTCTTATGTTTATATGTGGTAGTGCAGGATTTTCTTTTAATCTTAGAGTGCACAGAAAGCCTTATCTGTCAAATTTCCTTGTGACTAACCCTTTAGAATAATTGTGTCCCATTTATCTTTTTAGTAGGATAACCTGATACATGTCTAATTTTAGAGGAATGTTGCCATTCAGAGAGGATGGAGGTCCAAACATTTTAATGTTTTCCAACACAAGGAAACCAAAGTCTCTTGCGTTACAGGAGATTTAGATCTCCACATCTTTCTATAGTTTCTAATGAATATTCCCCATTCCTTCTAGTGCGATTTTTTTTTGTTTAAAAAAAGTTTTATACAGGAATTGCCATAAAAATTTCTGCCATCAAATAGCCTTTGCCCAACCTGTGATGGTAAGATAGGATGTTACAGTCAATTCTTTCTGTTACCTACTATCTAGATTAGAAGACTGACCATTGAATTGACTTTATTAGAATTAATTAGAAAACTGAATTGAATTAATTAGAAAACCGACAAACCTTGCTACAGTAACTGCTACCTTGGTGAACACCCCCACCCCCATTATAGCAAAGTGGAATTTCATAGATTGTTAATTATCCACATATTGAACAATACTCGGTTGGAGATCCATTAGTTGAATGCCATGTGGAAATCTTGCTCACCAGTGACGTCATTGTTCCTCTATCTTTTTTCATTTTTCTTTGCAGATCTGAAGCCCTGGGTTTCAAATTTCACATACTCTGGAGTACGGGACTTCTCTCAGCTTGCTCTAGATGCCAATAGGAATCAACTCATTGTTGGAGCCAGGTAAATTAGAACCTTTTAATTGGAGCAAAATTGCTTCTCTAGTTCATTGCCTGAATCTTACCGTCTGCAAAAAGAGATTGCTTTTTCAGCCTGCAAGCACACTCCATGTTGCTTTTAAAGCAAAGCCTTAATTTATGTAGAAAGGTTTTAGAAATGCAGTAATGATGTTGAAGAGGAGAAAATTGCCAGTCATCCTTGTGGGGGGAAATGTAAGTAAAATGAGGAATTAACGAAGCAAAAAGCTGTCATTTCCCACGGATCACAAAGGCTATAAAATCTTTTCTCAGTGAGGTGGTGTCCACATGTATGGAAACAGAACTAGATGAAAGAAAGAATTCAGTGCATTAATGGAGAACATGTTCACATAATTACATAGTAAAGCCCTAGTATGTCAGGCAATTCGTCTTGGAGAAGTTTTAGTTTGAATGAACTAGAATGATCATCTGTGCTATTGCTAGGACACTTTGCAGAAAAGGATTATGCCCTCCCCCCATAACTTTTGCATAGCCTATGATTATTAATAATGCCACCATAAAATTATTAGTCCCTAGTTTATTCATAAGTAGCATTTATATCCTGACAGCGTTTAAGAACTGAAATTACACTTTCCTAAATTCTTATATTTCTGTAACTCAAAGTGCCTGAGATATTATTACAGTAGCATTTAAAGCAGCTCTCTGAAATAGCCCAGTCTTCATATTATAGGTGAGATTATCCAAGGATATGTGAGAGTTGTTTAAGATATCAACAAGTTCCTTCTTGACTCTTTTAAGCCTTGTCAATGCCTATTGCATTATACAATCTTCCTCTTGCAAAAATGTTGCCCTGCAGAAAAAAAAGTTGAATATCCATTCGCCACATTCTGGTTTATTGCTGGCTTTTGGAGGGCTTGTCAAAACCTACTGTAATTGCGAATTCAGATAACTGTAGAATACCACAGTACCACTCAAGAAGTTCAAGGAGTGCTCCATCCTTGATTTTAGGCTCTTGCCTTTTGGATCTGACTTCATCATTCAGGTTCCCTTGAGGCTATTTGTCACTCTGAAAAGTGGCCTGATAGACCTTTTAAATCTACTTTGAGAGTTTTAAAAACAGCATTTAATTCCTCGTTTGTCTGAAAGGACAGCATTTCCAAAGAGCAAGGAAATGGCAATTAAAGGGTAGCAATGTGATATTATCATCTTGTTCAGAGATGAGATAGAGCTAATGCTGTGCAGTATGTGTCTAGTGGAGAGGTAAACATAAATCACATAGATGCTTTTGATAAAGAACATAAGAGAAAGATTACACATACTGTGCTGTTTTTTCTTTATTTTGGATGTTTATGAATTGTACCAAATGTGCTAGATCTTGTCGAGACAAGAACATCCCCAGACTGGATGCTTAGAAACAACATGTTTAAGGATGTTTGTGTTAAATTGTGCGTATGTACTGGCTTAGACCACTGGATGAAACACTGTACTAATTTGTGGCTGAAACAAAAATGTATAAAAAACTAAATCTAAGAGAAAAGATTTATTTCTTTGGAAATAGTATCAGAAGGTATCATCTGGGATGTTAGATGGTTCAAGAACAGACAGCCAGAAGAGATGCCAGGAAAAATTCTGCAAAATCCCTGCTAAAATATTTATTTTATATGATTATGATGTATTTTTTGATGAATTATTTATTTGTTAAATGTATATTCTGCCCATCTTGCAGTTCATGATGACTCTGAGTGGCTTACAATGCAATAAAACAAACAAACAACCAAAACAATTCACAGATAGTCTTTGACTTCCAACTATTCGTTTAGTGACCAATTGAAATTAGAACAGTTCTGAAAAAGGTGATTTATGACCGGTTCTTCCCACTTATGACCATTGCAGAATTCCTTTGGTCACATGATCAACATTCAGGAACTTGGCAACTGGCATGCATGAAAGCCACTGGATGATTTCTGGGACATACAAAACACACTCTCAGCCCAACCCACCTCACAGGGTTGTTGTTGGGAGAATAGGAGGAGGAAGGAGTATTAGGTATGTTTGCCATCTTGAGTTATTTATAAAAATAATACAGACAAGATTTTTAAAAAATCTTTAACATTCAGAGAAGTAAAGAATTATTAATTATTAACATAAATGGGGTCATATTAATGACAGGAGATTGGAATAGCTCCATTCTATGAAAACTAAAATAAAATTTGGAAAAAGCCAAAAATGTGATATTGGCATGTGAAACAAAGAAGGAGACCCAGAGAAAAACAAATAGATTAATATTTAGAACAAATACCTTTAAAAACATATGTGAAGAAATTCTGTTCAATCAGCAAAAACAAGGTCTGATACTGAGTATATTTTAGATCATGATCTCTTGCTCACAAAATTACAATCTAAACCAAAGAAAACAAAATTGTCGGATGAACAAGATATGACCTCTGCATTATTCTTTATTACAGTATATGGTAAAGGTCAGTAATAGATTTGTTGGGTTATATTTGATAAATTGAATGGCTGAAGAATTCAGTATTGAATTTCATGGCCTCATTAAAGATGAAACAAATAAAAATAACCTGAAATGCAAAAACCAAAAGAATTGAGATGCCTTTCTGTTGACCAAGTGAAAGTAGCTGAAGAAATGTGGAAGGCAAAATTGTAATAGATTTTAATTATTTAATTAATCACACTTATGGAGGATTGAAGATAGAGGAAATTTGCTAAGGTGAATTTGCTGAGTTCCCCTTAAGAACAAAAAGTGACAAGAAATTGTATCTAAGAACCAATGGAGAGGCAGAAAGACAGAAAAAGAAAGGGAGAGAATGCAGAACACCAATAGCATATATATGGCTATTTATTATGGCTACTTATTTTGACCCTTGCTTAATTCTGTACACTATGATCATTTTTCCATTTTTCTGCTTCCTTCCAGCTTCAGTATTCCAGTTGTTTTTTTACAATTATTATGCTATCTTGTTGGTATTGTGCAGGGTGTTACAAATAATCATAGATCTGTTCCTTTTCTGCTTCCCTTGCCTCTGGTTAGAGCATCAGCTTGAATCACCCTAATATTGATTGGCTTGCCTTGGTCTTGAATTGAGATTCACTGAGTTCTTAGATTGCATTGACTTTTGACAACCTTTCTCTAATAATGTTGCCCACTACTTTTCTTCTGTGATTTTCTTGCCTGCAGTAGATCTGATAATCCTCTGATGTGAAAAGTGACTTATTATAGTCCACTAGCCGATAACCTGGCGTTGCCCGGGTGTTTATTTATCCCAATCCTGTATTAGACAGGAATGGTGATGTGAAGTGGCAACGTAAGTGTAGAATGGGCTGTCCTCCCTCCTTCCATTAACGTCTCCGCAATTCCTGAAGAGGCAATGGCAAGAGCAACTTCTCCCT
>JANHJO010008282.1:143247-156540 GCA_032468235.1 Pseudoxyrhopus heterurus | reverse complement strand
TACCGACCTCAGAAGGAGTCAACCTGGAGCCTGGTGAGATTTGATTAGCCAAACTGCTGATCGGCAAGTCTGCAGAGTAGTCTGCAGTACTGCGTTCTAACCACTGCGCCATAGCAGCTCCTACTAGACCTGGTAGAGCTAAAATCTTCCACTAAAACCTAGCTGTTCCAGATTTTAGTGGAAGCAACACCCTCCCAGTGATTTTACATGGTTATATTACAAAGCTAGTACATGTCACCCCCTTTCTCCATCTCTTTAGAAATAAGGAAATCTGTTCTCCGTATGCCACAGTTGGCTCCTCTGCATGGCATAGGCATTTGTCATGTATCCTTAATTTAAAATATTGTTTATATCCTAAAGGTTCCATGCTGATTCAGCTTTTTAAAGTTTTAGCCCTCTTTTCCTAAAGATGTCTTAAATTTAACATTAAGCTTTTTGTATTTGATATGAAGTTTACATAATATCAGGGACATTTCTTTCATTTTACATGATGTCAATATGCAACCTCTTTCAAATGTTGTTCATGTGCATGCACGGTTGGTTAACTTTTTTGTGTTCTTCATTTAATACATTTATAATATGTTTCTCTTTACAATTGGGAACATTGTACTTTAAATATGGATGAGAAAGCTGAGAAAAGTTCCCCCTCCCCCCTAAAATGGTAAGTAGGTACCTAGTTTCCATTGCTGTGGCACGTTGCACGGCCATATACCAGCCAAATAGCAGATACAAATTCAGAATTTTTATTCCTTAACTATTCTTACTTAACTATTCCATTAAAAGTTGACTCAGGCAAAAAAAGTTTTACAGGACCTCTCAGGGTTAGACTTGAACAAAATCTCAAGGGAACAGCCGTTCCTTAGGTGTAGGCAGCTGTTAAGAATGCCATTATGTCTATTTTGTGAAAGTACGGTCCTCTTACTGAATCTTCAAGATTGTGCTGTATTGTGAAAGACAATTCATAATGGCGGTTTCAGAATGGCAGCTCTGACTCAGGCAATTTCATCTGACTTTAGGATTTTTTTTTAAAGAACATTTCTAAATGTTTGGAAACAATTCCAGTGGGAAAGAGAGGAACTGGGCTTGCTGTACTTATTCACTCAATTAACAATGTACCCTTGGTACTTTTTAAGACTGAGATGTTTTAAAAATCCTTCTGCTTTCTTTCATACCACTTTGGTCAATGTAATTTTCCTCCATCTTTTCTGGTTGTTTTTTGGCCCAGGTTATGGAGATTTGCATTTGAACAGTTCAATTTTGCTGTTTTGAAAGAAAAATATTAAACCATCTTATCATTTCCAGTATTAAATAATTACTTATTCGATCTCCTCTACATATGGAATCATCCCTCGAAAGACTTACTACAGGCCTATGGCTATCACCAATGTGTTGCATTATGCGGCCCAAATAATTCAATAATGAAATAACTTGTGAGACCGCTTTTAGGCAGTTAGGGAAAACTACACCATTGGCAAATGTTTATGGAGATACTTAGTTATCCACGTCATGGTTGTCCCAAAAGTGTTTTTTAAAAGACAACTGGACTGTTTTTTTTCTTGAAGACTTTCACTTTTCATCCAAGAAGCTTCTTCAGCTCTTGGTTGAAGAGCTGACGAAGCTTCTTGGATGAGAAGCAAAACGTCTTCAAGAAAAAAAAAGCAAAGTCCAGTTGCCTTTTAAAAAGCACTTTTGGTGCACCATTGGTACAGATCCCTGGGATGTGGGAGAATCCGTGCAAATAGATTTAATGATGAAAGTCAGGTACTGCTGTTTATTGGAGGTAGCTGAATGCAAAGAATAAAATAGCCCTGGAATGAAGGTGCACTTGGCTAAAGGCCATTAATGTATATTCACATTTGAGAGAAGGTATGTCTCGTGTATGCGTTAGCTGAAAGAATCTTGCAAAATGCCTTAAAATACTTGCTTGTTGTGATTAATGGGGCTGCTTAGTTTAATGGCTATTCATTTAATCAATTAGCTGACTGAAAAGCAACATTGAAACACTCAGTATGATGGGCCTCCCTCAGAGGCTTGCACTGTAGGAACCTTTCTCCTTTTGAAAGTCTCCTTGAACTCTGGTGGACTTTGCTGGCAACAGTGCCACGTAGCTTTTCACATCTCCAGGGAATTTCTGTGCATCATCCTAACTACGAACCAACAGGCAAGCAAGTAATATTACTTGTGCTTGCTGTCTCTGCACCCACATATCTCATCACACATAAATCCTCAACCTAATGATTTCAAAATGAATGCACAACTCAACTCGGTGAGAAAAAACAACAACCAAAGAGCAAAAACAACAGCGAGATTGTATGTGTTCTGCCTCTATGTTTTGATACTGATGGCTTATTTATAACATGTAACTTGTCTCTTGAAGCTGAGGAATCAATTATTGATGTGCTTTTAAGAATCAGACCATAACTTGCTTGTGTTTCTTAGATGTTCTGGAAAAGATTTGTTTTTCTCCTTCTCGCGTCTCTTGTGAGCATTTGTCCATACTTCATACAGAAAGCCCAATTTCTTAATGTATTTCTCACTGTGTTTTATGGTTTAATTTTTCTCCAGAGCCCAACTTCATTGCTGCCTATGACATTGGTTTGTTCACTTACTTCTTTTTCCGTGAGAATGCGGTAGAGCATGACTGTGGAAAAACAGTCTATTCTCGTGTGGCCAGAGTTTGTAAAAATGACATTGGGGGACGATTTTTGTTGGAAGATACATGGACAACTTTCATGAAGGCTCGGCTGAATTGTTCCCGTTCTGGAGAAATCCCTTTTTACTACAATGAACTGCAAAGCACATTTTATCTTCCTGAACAGGATTTGATCTATGGAGTATTCACAACCAATGTGTGAGTTTGTTATTTCTTTCGTCTTCCCCTCTCAGTTGTTTCTAATGCTTTGGGGTGTTTTTTTTCCTATAATGCTACATTAATTTTAAGAAGTCAAAGATTCCCCCCCTAAACAATTACCTTCAAATTGGCTCTGTGTGTATGTGTGTGTATGTGTAAGAGAGAGAGAGAGAGACTGGGGGGGGGGGTGTTCATCTTTTATTTTCTGTGCCTGTATCTTCAAATATCCCTTGCTGAAATGCATGGGTGCCTGCAGAATAACCTGAAGATAAGATGCAGCTTAAGAGAACTTCCTTCCTTGCTCAGTGAATGTAGCTCTTTGTCTAACATCTGAACAGGGCAGGGGTTGGTTGCAATTACTTCAGGTAAATTAAAAAATAAATTCAGAGGAGGAAGTTGGTAAAATGCCTAATGAGAATATCTGTATACTACTAAAACTTTTCCTTCTGTATCTTTTATACCTGGGCAAAATGGTGCATCACAGGGCAACAATTTTTGAACCAAAGTACCTCAAATGGACTAACTCTGTGAGGGAGATGGGCGGTTTCAAAATCTGATAAATAAGGAAACTTACAGAATGCGTCCAAAATCTGGAACTCCTGAGGGAATGAAATTTGGGGAAGTTGTGGCTGCTAGTCAGGTGTTCCTCATTTTCAGTGTTCCAGGACAGTTTCCCAGATGCTCTCAAATTCCTTGTTCCCTCCCTCGTGCAGAAGCAGCCGTTTAACAACAGGGAGGAAGGACCCCTGCACACCCTTCCCGGTCAATGCCACCTCCCCATGTACCTTCCCAACTCATGCACCTCTTGCACCCTCCCAAGTACCCTTCCTGACCTTCACCCCCCTATCTGTGTGGCATCTCTTGCACATACCCACGCAGTATTTCTGATCCTGCTGTCCCCCTGCGTTAACCTATGCACCACTTTTTAACCCCCCTCCCTTAACCTATGCACCACCTCTTATGCATCCCCAGGCACCATTCTCGACCCATGCCGCTTCATCTTCCCTGATCTATTCAGCAGCTCTTGCACACCTCTGTACACCATTCCCAACCCATGTCACTTATCTGAGTGCCCATTCCGACTTACGCAGCACCTCTCACAGACCTCCAGGTACGTTTCCCGATCCGTATTTCCACACACACACCTTTGCTCCTTCCCGAAGCCAGCAGCAGACCCTTGCCTGCCTGCTGATGTTGGGTTTGTAAATTGCTGCTGGTTTCCTCGTTGACTTTTTCCCTGCAAGCTTCCCATAAGCAAAGTAAAATACTAGCAGGAATTGGAGGGAGGGGGGGATGTTTCTTGTTGTGGCTAGTCCCAAATTAATGGAGCTTGGTTTTTCAGAAGGAATAAAATTGGAAATTGTAGTCTGATTTATCTGTGGATGACTCCAAAAAAAAGGCTGTGACTAATATGGAGAAGCACAAAGCTTATTCATATCTTAGTGTATTAAACTGAGGTGTGATTAGGTGGAAAGGATTCTTATTTAGTAACTATCCAGAGTTGATATCTCTGATGAATCAGGGAACAGTGTGTTTCTTTCATCGTTCAGTGTATATATAGAAGTTAATGGATTTTTCTGCATCTCACCCTTAATTGTTTACACTGCATTCTTGGTAGTAGAAAACAGGAGCTTGTGTGCAATTATATCTTATTTTTTTCTTTAACTGGAGAAGAAAAAAGACATTAGAGAAAACCTTCAGAAGTGAATAAAATTATTATTGATAATAGTTGAAGTTAGATCAAATAAGAATTTTGTGCTGTGACACAATGTTCTTTCAAATATTCAAAGAAGGAAAAATGTTCCAATTTGTCAGCCATCTAGATAAATAATGGTAATTATTCTTTTAACTTCTATCAGGACTAGTGTCATGCTTATGCTTTCTGCATATAAATTAAGCCTTGAGTTCACTGCAGTAATATGATTGATATATTAAAGGTGCCTTATTTGTATCTTAAAGCACACTTGCTTTTCAAGGATGAGGAAAATGTATCTATACTCACAAATCTTGAAGCTTTCATTTAATGAGGTCAGTAGCAATTTCAAAACAAAAGCAAAAACAAAACCCCAAGGCTTCAGCCAGTTTGGTGCACTTCATTGAGGAAAAACATGTTATATTCCAATTTATTGTACATTCTTGCATAATACAGAGCTAGGTCAGCAGGAAAAAAGGTATTCAGGGAACCAACCTATGAAATATTTAAATAGTTGTTATTAAAGTTTCCAGATGGGTTACTAAAAAACATTTACAAGCTTTTGGATATGATGTGTTTTCTCATTGGCTTATTAATCATTGGTGGGCCAGAAAATACACAGCCAGTCTGCCTTTTGAATGAAATGGTGATCAAATATACCCATAAATGCTGGAGAGGGACATGCCGTGGTTTTTTTTGCATGTCCATTGCTTTCCCAACAATCTGTCACTCTCATCTAATGCGCCAATTCTTCAGAGACCCATATGACATAAATGTGATTATACAGCGGACAAAACCTAATAATAGTATATCAGAAAAGCCTTTCTTGGACTTCCTCTATACGTTTAGAGCTTTTCTTTGCAATAACATTTTGCAAAATATATTGCAAAATAAGTTAACTTGGGGCAGTGGTATTACCTGCCTAGATCTGTATTTATATAGTATTAGCCAATTGTCAGTTTCACACCAAGAGTCCCCTTGTAGGGGAGGATGGGCGGCATAAATAAATAAATAAACAAAACAAAACCAATGAAGAGAATTCTAAGTGAGTTCCTGTACTGAAAGGGAATGATTTAGAGCAGTGTTTTTCAACCTCAGCAAGTTGAAAATGTGTGAACTTCAGCTGCTAGAATCCCTCAGCCAGCATGTTGTTTCAATGAACGTGCACTCAGTGAACAATGAACATACATCCAGCATGCTGGCTGGCTGGGGGATTCTGGGTATTGATGTCCACAGTCTTCAGGTTCCTGAAGTTGATTTATAGCCATTACATAGAGTTGGAAAATGCAACTTTTCTTGGCAAGGGCTCACACTTACTTTTTGAAAGGCATGCTGATTGCTAAAAAGTTATCTCCAAAACTATTCTCCCCAAAGATTGATAGTAGGGCTAGGATAAAAACCACAATCGGTTTCCTTCACATTTGAATTTTGATGAAATCAGATGTAGCTTGTAGGATAACTCTTTATGTATTTTATCAGTGTTCTCGGTCACTTTAACAAAGAATTTCTTCAGAACATTCTCAATCTCTAGAGGCAGCAGGCACGGTTTTTGGGAATCAATGTACTGCACAGGTTGAATTTAGAGGGCAAAAGTTTAGCTACTTACAGGTTAATAAGGCAGCTGCTGTCATCCTTGCTCTTCACAATTCATATTCTTATTAGCATAGCTAGGAAAGTAGGTTCTTTGTGGGTTGGGAAACTAAATTATATGGCAATACTACATTTCAGATTATTTGCTCAAGAAGTGTAGTTGGATAAAGATGTTGAGAATCCTGAGAACAAAATCTACCTCGCTCCAAGTATGTGCACTTCTTACGGTTTCCTAAGCAGCTGATTTAAACATTTATTGGACCCTGGAAACATTATTGAAATGATAAAGGTTTAGTATTGAAAAAAAAGCTGACACCAACCAGAGCGTAGAACAACTCAAAATGCTCAGATCAGAAGATGTGGAGATCAGAAGATGTGGAGAGACCTGGTTCAAAGAATCTCCAAGAATCAGACATGACGGAATGGATAACATCATCACCATTGAAAAAGAAATCACAATAATCATAATCATAATAATACTTAGCCACTCAGTAAGATGGTTTGGAATGCTTTGCATACTGTAACACTACAGTACTTGTATACTTCTGTATGTCTTTTTCACTTGAAATTTTGGAATGTTTGAATCAATGGAATATCTGTTTCTTAATCAATTGTTTTCAGGGTAGGCTTCCTTGTTTATTGTTCAAGCTCCAGTTCTGTATTTTTCAGCCCACAACCGCTGTGCATGCTGACAGAGTTGTCACTCGGCCCAATATGCCAGATCCAAAGACAAAAAACTGTTGAATCATCCAAATATGAACTTCTGCTATGAAATTTGCTGCGAAACATTCAGTGGCTTGCTTTAGAAACCCCATTCCAGCCTCTAACCATGCACAGGTGGTTTTTTTTTTAGACTACTAGCCAATAACCTGGCATTGGCCGGGTATTTATTTATCCCAATCCTGTATTAGGCAGGAATGGAGATGTGAAGTAGCAATGTAAATGCAGAATGGGATGTCCTTCCTCCTTCCATTAACGTCTCCGCAATTCCTGAAGAGGCAATGGCAAGAGCAACTTCTCCCTGAGCCCTGATTTCAGCGACAATTAAATTACTTAAAAATGTTTTCCATGTGCCCCCAGAAGCATCAAGAAATGTCATCTCGTATGTGACCTGCGTGACGTATGTCGTGTTGGTCTTGTAGTGGTGCAGGCAGGGCCTGTTACAAACACCCCTTTGTAGAGTACTGTGAAGCCGTTACCATGGCAACTCCACTGCGCTGTATCTTTACAGAACACACATCCCGAGGGGTCAGAACACACATCCCAAGGGATGTTAGGGGTGTCTTACCTCCACAATATTTGTTTCCAAAGAGTAAGTCATCTGTGTACCAGGTTTGGTTGAAATTGCTCGAGGCGTTCCAGAGTTATGCTGGAACACACACACATACACACATCCATTTTTATATATATAGAAGATTATTTTGCTTCTCCACTTGTGCCTGAAGGCATTAGGTTGTCATTTGTCATTAGCATTGTCTAAAGAGCGGCCTTCTGTGAACATGCAACATGTCAGTAACACTTAGGCAGGAATGAAGAAAGATTCATCATGCAGTGCTTTGACAAGTTCACAGCCAACTGCTGCATTGCTCAATGGAAGGGAAAGATAGCTGGGAGAGGACAGCAAGCCTACAGACGTATTCTTTTAGCAACTGCTTTTGCTTTGGCTAGAGGAAAAAAGGATCGTCTGTTCAGGTACAGATCAAGAAAGTTCTTAAGATGTTTTGATGATCCTGGTGGAGTCTTCCTAAAAGTGTGGCCTAACCCCTTTGAGAAGAATGTTAGACTCATAAGCAGTTTCTGCAGCGCGTGCTGGAAGTTGCTAGGATACTACTTCAAATATCACACAAACCGCATTCATGCTTCTTAACACGGGTAAAGAATAATAGAAATGGATGTTTATATTGTTTTCTCCCATTTCGTAGGATCTCTTTCTCTTTCCTTTTGGCAGGACCAGGAGGGTCCTTTTTAAATAATTTGCCAAATACTTGTTTCCTGCGTAAAATCTCACAACTTGGAAGGCAGTTGTTCCCATTGCTAAAACATTACCAGTTTAGTAAAAAAATTGTTCTTTTCATAGAAGTCCAAATTATTTCCAGTAGCGACACAATATGAAAAGCAATCATTCAGATATTTGCACAGCAGGATGACATGTCTTTCATGCTGTTTTGAAAGAGCCTTCTATATTTTTAGACACTTTTTAAAAACTATTTTGAACTCGCTGATTCCTCTTTGATGCTTGTCCTCCTTCTTCCCACCACTTAAAATAACACAGAAATGTTTTGAATCTTCAGTTTGGCCCTACAAGTACTTTGTCTTAAAACTGTTACTCTCCAAATTAAAAAAAATCTCAGCTCTTTGTAGATGTCATTTGAATAAGGATAGACTATCTCAAATAGATTGAAAGGAGGGAATGAAGAGAATATTATGTAGAAAAGTAAAACAGACCCGGCACGGTTGAAAACTTATTTCAAATATTTTGTTTGGCTTTCTCACCTACTCTTGTATTTCAGCTGTTAGTTCCAATCTATTCTTAAACCTCAAAAATGCACTTACATGTTATAATGGCTAAGTGGTTTCATTTTCAACTATTAATCTGATAATAATTGACGTGCATTAAACAAAGACCACAATTAAGTGACTGCAGTTCGTGATTTTAATAGATCTATGTTAAGTAACACTGAATGCATACTCCTAGAGATACATAAATATATTGTAAAAAGCATCATTTCTTTAAAAGGTTTCTGCTCTTTTTAATTAGTAGAAGAAGTGAGGATCTGTAGAGATTTTGTTTTATAAGTCATTTGGATATTGAAAAATCTATACCAGAAACTTTTTGAATCTATAAAAACATACAGGAACTTTTAGCGAATAATGGGAATAACCTGGGAATAATCAAAACAATGTTTTTAGGAGACTTAGTATCCAATAAGGCTTTGCTAAAATTTGGCTTCCTTCAGAGTTCTGCTTCAGTAGATTATATTCTAGATCTTTGGAGTGTGTTCAGCTGCTTCTTCCCGAAAGTTACATATTCTGAAGTCCTGGTAGATAACAGTATTAGATAAAAGATTAGACAAGTTCCGGTTTTCTTATTTCTGACCTGTCTTGAGCCTCTTATGCAAATAGAACGGCTACTTTAATAGATATGGCTGGACTTCATCAGAGGGTGAATTAATAGGTTGCAATGGAACCTGTGGAGCTTAAAATTAAATCTCACCTTGAAAAATAAACTAGAGGTTTAAAAATTAAGCCCACTTACCACCAGTCAGGATTGATGGGGTATCAGTATTAATGTTCCTTGTGAATTAAACTGTGTGTGACTTTCTGTGTCAAAATTGCTTTTCCCAGTCTTAAATCACATGAGGTGTTCAAGGGGGGGCTTTTCAACATCTAATTGTCATCTCATCCATGTAGATTCTTTTCATCCCTTCTGAGACCTGTAGCCTTGTGTGCTGCTTCTTGGCAATCTCTGTGTCATTTATTTTCCCGAGATTTGATGTCTGTTATGATGAAAGTGTCAATGCTCCAAAGATTAAATTGATTTTCTTCCTTTCTCTTCCCTTCTGTCCTTGTGTCTAGAAACAGTATTGCTGCTTCAGCAGTGTGTGCCTTCAATCTCAGTGCTATTACACAAGCCTTTAATGGACCTTTCCGATACCAGGAGAATCCAAGATCTGCATGGCTCCCAACAATCAATCCTATCCCAAACTTTCAGGTATTTTAGGACAATCTCAACTCACTCAGAACGTCTTCTGTTTCATCTGCGGTAAAGCATTGGAATTAATCAGTCTAGCATATCAAGTTTGGACATACGGAATGTAAATTTATGTGGGTAGGTGGCGTGTGTGAATTAGTGGATAGGAACAGAAGCCTTGATCTGGCTGTATATAAAAGGGTAACAGAGTGATGCTATTTGTTTCATTTCTTAGCTTAATATAGCCAGGAAGAAGGATTATAGGAGATAATATTCACTTATGTGTCTATTTATTGGTTAGGTTTATATCTCCCTTTTCCTTTAGGAGTTTGAGCTGACATAAACAGGATTCCCAGTTCTATTTTCATTTCCATAACAATACTTCGAAGCTGATTAAAGATAGTGGCTGGCCAAACGTCATCCAATGATCTTCGACAGTTGAATATAGGCCTCAGTTTCACAATCCCAAATCTTACAATAACTAAATGCATTAGCAGTAAGGAAAGATATACATTATTTTCCTGTGTTAGCATTGTCCATCTCCAAGATTATATTTTTGACAGTAAACGTTCAATTCTATTCAGTACAATGCAATACAGTTTATTGGATTTTGAGGCTGCCTGACTCCCAAAAAACTTTGGGCAATTTACAATATTTAAAAGACCATGTAATTGAAAAGGGAGCATGACCGCCTGTACAAAAACACATAAATGACATATAGGAAAAAAAATTGCCACCATAATTTTCTTCTACAAACAGTCTAACCGCAGGCTAAGAACAAAGCCAGCTCTTCCGTGTCTAGATCAAACTTTAAACTGCCAGAATGAAGCCACTTTTGTCGTTGGCCAAAAATAAGTCATTATCGATATATGTTTCTGGTAGTAGCTGACATACCAGCAGATGGGCCGGGCTCTGTGTCTCTCCACATTCACATAACGTGTTGTGATCTACTAAGAGCCTCCACATGAGCATATTGGTTTTACATTTAGGCACTCCAATTATCCACCTTTTCAGGGTTCTCCAGGTAATACAAGGGAGGTCAAGTCCTTCAGCCATATCCTCCTTTAAACTTATTCCTTGCTTGATGGTCTCCTTCCTCCATCTTTTAATTCGATTTTGACAAAGCCAGCTTTTAAGAGGCTTTAAGAGTGGAAACCATGTTTATCTCCAAAGGGTACTGTTCCAGAGGGTTTCCTCAGCCCTGTGATACGACTGTTTACTTGGAGAGACCAAGAGTGCACCTATTCTGCCTGCTTGTACCATTGTATTGCATTTATCGGGTCACTTTGCATGTATGAGGATTCTGGTAACTCAGCATTGCCAGTTATTGCCAAGGTTGTGTTTCAGCAGAAAACCCACAGCTGACCTGCTATCACCAGTATGCCTGCTGCTCTACCCTTGCTTGTTGCCTGTCTTTGTGTGTGTGTGTGTGGGGGGTGGGGATTGCAGACATTCATTTGTTGATTCCATTCCTGTTTTTTATGCTAGATACCACTTCATTGGAGGTCTGTTATGTCATATATTCCCAACTCAAGTAGCATTGAGGGATATTCTGCACATTCTGTAGTCCTTTTAGAAGAATAAAATTTGCACTGCAAAAGAAGTATGAGAAGATGACAAAGCCAAGTTGAGAATCTTATAAAAAGGAATGTAATAATGGTAGATAACAGGATTTTTTTTTTAAAAAAAATTACAGAATGTTTCAAGTAGAGAAGGAGCAGAATGTCAATGAAGCCTTCAGGAGATGACAAAGATAATATAGTGATTGGAAAAAATATTGGAGAAAAAAATAATTTCTCACTTGCTTTCAAGCAGGATATTTAATCAGGAAATCTGAGCAACTGAGAAATACACAAGCACTTTTTTTTGTACACACAAGCAATGTAATTAAGATTTAAGAACTAAAATACAATCCTGCAGTTAAAGACATCCCTAGCCCCCAAAAATGTCTTCTTCAGAGATGAGATATGTAGAGTAAGGAATTAGGGATAACATTGCAATAGCCTGCATAAACCATGAATGACAGAACAATTTATTCAATAATATTTAATTATTTAATATTTAAATAATTGAGTTAAATAATATGAAACTAAATACCTTTGTTCCTTTCTTCTTCTTCTTCAGTGTGGAGTATTGAATGATGATGGCCCCAATGAGAATCTAACAGAAAGGATCCTGCAGGATGCTCAGCGCTTGTTCCTAATGAATGATGTGGTACAACCCGTCTCTGTGGACCCCTATGTTACTCAGGACAACATCCGTTTTTCCAAACTGGTGGTTGACATTGTTCAGGGCAAGGATACGCTCTATCATGTGATGTACATTGGGACAGGTGAGTCCGCTTCATCCCAGAGGAGCTTTCTTGTCTTCCATTGGTGCAGATTATCATCTAAATATACATTGAGGGTTTTCAAAAATAAAAATGCTATGAAAATTGACCTTTCCTTATATAGCAATAGCACTTAGACTTATATATCACTTCACAGTGCTTTACAACACTCTTCAGTTTACAGAGTCAGCATATTGCCCCCAACAAACTGGATCCACATTTTATCGACATCGGAAAGGATGGATGAGTCAACCTTTGAGCTGGTCAGGATCGAACTCCGGGCACTGGATAGTTAGCCTGCAATACTGCATTCTAACCACTGTGCCACCATGGCTCCTATGAGTATTACTATCCTTATGAGTAGGATATAGCAAGAATAAGAGATATTTTAAGAAGCAGTGAATCCTGAATGCAACATATAATCTTAGTAAAATAGTTACCCTGGATTCTAGGGACCTTATTTTTAGATCATTATTGTTTCTTCCAGCTCATTCCACTGGTGGTGATTGTAGCAATGGTAATTAAAGAAGTAAAATATCAGAATGAAACTGAGTACAGGTAGTCCTCAAATTATGTCCACAATTGGGACCCAAATTCCTATTGCTAAGCAAGGTGGTCATTGAGTGAGTCATGCCTAAGTTTTATAAACTTTTTTTGCCTCAGTTATTAAATGAATCACATACTCGTTAAGCAAATATGACTTCCCCCATTGATTTTGCACATTGAAAGCTGGCTAGGAAGGTCGCAAATGGTGATCAATGACCCCTTGATGCTGCAGCTGTTGTAAAGAGATGCTGGTTGCCAAGCACCTGAATTTTGATTGTGTAATGATGGGGATGCTGCAACAGGTGTAACTGTGCGGACCAGTCATAAGTCCCATTTTCAGTGCTGTTGTAACTTCGAACAGTCACTAAACAAATTGTGGTTAAATCGAGGACTACCTTTTTATAGTAAGAGCATGTCTGATGGATTACTGTAATAGTAATTAGTAGTAGCAAGTAGTTACACACTTCCCTCATTGTATTAAGTTGTCTCATGAAGTGGTATGAATACCCCACCATCCAGTGGTGGGATTCAATTTTTTAAACAACCGGTTCTGTGGGCATGGCTTGGTTTGGTGGGCATGGCTAGGTGGTCAT
>JANHJO010008282.1:121718-133398 GCA_032468235.1 Pseudoxyrhopus heterurus | reverse complement strand
AGAGAGGGAGGGAGGGAGAGAGAGAGAGGGAGAGATGGCTTTTTACATAAACTCCATCCTCAGCACATTAACTTTTGATGATTCTTTTTAAAGAAAGAAAGGTTTTCATACAGCGGAGGACTTTGTGCCCTTAAGGCAGGAATACCATAACCTTATTTATTTTCTTTGGCTTCATCTTGCTTTCAGGATAGCAGTGAGTTGTTTACACCCTCAAGGCTGATTTGAAGTCTTGATTATTCAGGATTTTTGGAATCCTCCCAATCTGACTATAGAGGATAAAGGGTGGTTGGAAGGACAGGAAAGCCGATCAAACCCAGGAGACAAATTGATCTTAACATTGATTAAACTTAGTGTGCTAGTTTTCTCAGCAGATGTTAGGCTCCAGGATATCTTGAGAGCTCTCAGAGGTATAGTATGAACAAAGAGTGGGCAGCACTATGCTGTTGACATTTTCTCCTCAAACGGTTTGCTCTTATTTCCTCCGCACGGAATTGCTCCAACAGTACTGCTTGATGATGTCTCTCTTCTGGCTTTGTTTTCAGAGCATATATCTGGCTTGATTTGACCATTGGGCATTTGCTACTGGTCTGTGGTGGTGGAATATCTTTCATAGCCTCCTGGAGCTGCATTTTCAGAAGAGGGTATCATTAGGACAGGAATCAGGTTTATAAAGAGATATGTGGACCAGATAATTTTCCAGGATTATGATTTTCCATGGAAATGTTTCCGCATGAGAATAATAAGCAGTACCCTGCTGACTTGGATTTCTGGTCCATCTAAGCCAACAGTCTGTTCTCTCAGTGGCGAACCATCTGCGCAAGAAAGCTGACCAGTTCCCAGCAGATGGCCTTCAGAGGCAGTCACACTCTCACCAAGGTTAATAGTCATTGATCCTATAACTTCCATGAATTGGTCCAACCTGTTTTTGAAGCCAGCCAAGTTGGTAGCCATGTCCACATCGCATTGTAATGAATTCCAAAGCTAAATTGCAAATTGTATTTTACAATTCGATTTTGTCTATCTGATTCTTTCAGGATGCAGTTTCATTTGGTGACTGTGGGGTCTAATATTTGAGGAAGATTAAAATAGCTATACTTTGTCCACTTTATCCACACCATGCATACTTTTATACTCTCCGATCATAGCCCCTCTTCTTTGCCTCTCTTCTAGAGTAAAAAGCCCCAAATATTGCAAACAATATTCACAAGATGTTCATTCCTTACAGTCCCTTGATCATCTTAGTTGCCATCCTCTGAAACTTCTCCAACATCTTTTTTAAGGTATGGCAACCAAAGCTGCACACAGTATTACAGATATAATCATGCCATTGATTTATATATACACATTATGATACTGTCACCTCAAATTTCAATGTGTTATTATCCCTAATGTGCTGTTAGACCATTGCACAATGGATGCACAGTGGGTCAACATCTTCATTGAACTGTTCACCATTATCGAAGATCTCTTTCCTTATCAGCCATTATTAGCTCTTATCCCATTAGCTGTGTAATCTTCTTAGTTTGTCTCCATAAGGCAACTTGCCAATTTAAAAAAAAAATGTATGGAATTTGTTTTTCAAGGGATTGATCTAAAAATTGAAAGGGAGGGATTTCCTCCCTTCCTCACATCAAATAATGCAGCCCAGATTTTTCTAGAAAATGATGAATATTGGGATGGATATGCTAATCTATATATATATAAATTGATGTGGGTGTGTATGTATGTTCCACATACACTGTTGAATGGCTCAACCAATTTCAACCAAACTTGGTACACAGATAACTTACCCTCTGGGAACAAACACTGTCGGGTAAAACAGCTCTAGCACCCCTCAGGGGATCTGTGTCCCCTAAAAATAGTGCTGAGCTTATGAGAGACCAGTGTCAGGCCCATAGAGCTATGGGCTCCTAGAGCTACTCACTTGCGACACTGCGTGACAAACCAGCGTCAGGTCCATAGAGCTACGGGCCGATAGAGCTACTCCATCTAGATACAGCATTCCAATAAAAAAAATACCCGCGCGAAGCTGGGTTATCGACTAGTTGGAAATAATTTAAACAGGAAAATATTCCAATTCTTGGAAAACCTGTATCTCCATTTTGAATTCCAGCCATCAGAAAAAATAATCCTACTGAGATAAACTTGCTATTGCATATTCTTAATATTGTAATCCTCTAATATTTTTGAAATAGTTTCATATTGTTCATTTCCTTCACAAGATATTTATGGGTCCATATAATCATGTTTAAAAAGGCAGCATGAACCAGTCTTTATTGAACAACACTCATCTGTTATATGAAAAGTTTACTTGTGCTAACTGATACCATCTTCAAAGACTATCCCCAAATGTATGTTTTCTTGTGTTTTTGGTTTATCACTTGTATTGCACATAGGAAGGAAGAGGCTAATTAGTTAGCCATTAGAAATAGACACCATTATTTTATGGGGCTAGCAGTCATGAGAAATAGCTCCCACAAAGTCACAGTAAAAGATCTAATGGGATACAGATGTAAACTTTCTCAAATTTTGTTACTTTAGTACTGTCTTGATTGCACATCAGTCATATTTATCCTGACTTGACAAGGTTAGCCAAAGAGAGGCATAAGAAATTGCAGTTCCGATGAAAGCATTTTGTGTAAGCTGCAAATACTCCTTAATGTTTTTAATCATACCTTGTCTCTCAGCCCAGCCTACCTCACCATTTGTTGCTGGGGGCGGGGGGGGGGAAATGGGAGAAGGGAATGCTGTGCACACTTTCTTGAGCTCCTAAAAGAAGAACAATATTCCTTCAGGGATGTCAGGACCACCAACCACTTTGTTGGTTTTTGACTTAGAATAATGTGTGAATCATGCCACATTATGTATAAACCAGAGTTTAAGGCTTAAGGATAAGTTCAGGCCATTGTGGCTTATTCAGCAGATCATAGTTAAATCAATTCTTTGGATAGTTTGTCAATGGTAATATTGAAAAGCATCCTGATTTGTAAAGATTGTTAAAAGGCTGCAATAAAAAAAGAATAACCCAGTATAATTATAAATTTCAATAGAAAATCTTTACATATGTTCTTAATATTTGTTTTACATCAGCTAGCTTACAAACGTTTTGGTTAGCATATGTTGTCTACAATTTGACAACAGTGCTGAAAATTATCAAATTGGAAGTAGATATCCCATGCTGAGGGGCAATACACCCTGTGGATTTTTGTTTGTCACCAACAAAATAAATAAATAAAGAGAACAGAGCACTAATCACCAAGATTAAAATAACTTAAGCTTAGAGATGGTTGATGGAATAGAACATCTTTATATCTACTGATTCATTCCCTGGAAGATATGTGCAAACTGTATTTTAAATGAATCTGGAAATGTAAACTTGAAAGATGAGATGCCCAAGATACACAAATGTAAATATGTAGGATGAAAGGGCCCAATATGAGAGGCCTTACTACTGGTAATTTTATTTCTTGTTTTGTTTTAGCAGAAGCCAAATTACCAGACTGAATTCAATTGCCAAAAATTGTCTGTAGTAAATCTCCATTTATTGTACCAGCTTGGTAGATGTCAGAGGTTGAGCTGAAATGCATTGTAGACGTTCACAACTTGACAGAATTTTGCTTCTGCACAGTTAGTCACTTCTTTTTACTGTAGCTGTCCACAGTAAAATGGGCAGCCACAGTAATTTCCTATGCTGTAAAATAAAGCATGTATGTTTGTGTGTGTTGAAATGACCTATGCTGTAAAACAAAGCATGAATGTGTAATGTTGTTGGCAGAGTAGACCAAGTACTAAATTGTATCCCTGGCATTCCTGAGAGAAGTTCTAGTAAGAAGATCCCATTTGTCATCCCAGTCTAAATGTTTTCTCCTCCTACTTTATTCTTACCATTTAAAGTCTCATTCTTAGTTACTTTTGCTCCTAGGAGAAAGAATGTGGGTATCATTCTTATCAATCTCTCCTCTTTCCCCTGCCCCCATCCATAAAAGGGGATATTAGAAATCTTTTTTTAATGGCATTGATTTTCTTGCTTTTTTAAAGTTTTTGTTGATGTTCTCTAGGTGTCTTTGTAGAGCTGAAAATCAATATTAAAATATTTGAAAATATTTTTTAAAAAGCATTCATTAAACAATCAAGAAGGTTTGCTTTATCAGTCAACCACTTCCCCCACTCAAAAAATCCACAAACAGTTCAGCAGATAAAACAATAGCAATTTTCTTTGAGTAAAACTGATAGTTGAAATGTGTGCTATTTGACAAAACCTGGGTATCTGGTTGTCAAAAGATCCTTCAAAAAAAGCCGAAGAAAATGGATGAAGGAGGAGGAAATAGCTTCAAGAGGTTGGATTCTATGTATTGTATATTTCATGAGTTGTCAGACTGCTGATATAATGCCCATATAGATCAACCTAGGTGGGACAGCAGTTTTTTTTTAAGTTTTTTTTTCCTGAGGATTGGAGGACTTAAAACTCTCCAAATGCTATTGAATTATAACTCCCAATAGCCTTGACTGTAGGCCAATCTAGCTGGATAGCCTATGTGTATATTTCTGTAATTTTTAACAAAGCACAACTTTGCTGCTTTGCTCTGCTCTAATTACAAATTACCAGATATCACAACGTTTATGTTGAAAAAATCTTTATTGTACATTTCAACCGGACAGGATTATATATGGAAAATTCAGATGTTCTGTTACTAGGCTCTTTAGCTTGTTTGGTAAATTTCTTTCCTGATGATTTTCCTCTATGGAATTTGGTGTCTTGAATGAGCTACTGTAATGTCTCACTCTAGTGAACTTTGCAAGATGTCCCAGATATATCCAAAATATATTTACGTTTCCATCTGTCAAGTTTTCCCACAAGTCCTCTGAGAGTTAGAGGATATATTCCTTTTTCTGGTCTGGTGAAAATAAGTATCCCATACAATAGAGGTGGGAGCCAGAGGCCCGCAACAGAGTCTGGCTTATAAGACCATTCAGTTAGGCCCATAACTTACCTTGTAGCATTTTAGCCCCTCTTCTAGGTCCCATGATGTCCCCAAGGGCTGCTACTCCAACTAATCTGATGCTCTGCTATTCCTTCCAGAGCAGTAGGAATGTTCCCACTATGCACAGTTGTTGCAACGTTTGAATGCATTCAAGTGAGCCCCTAGCCAGTATCGGCTCTGCTTACAGGTGTACTTGGTGGCTTTCTCCATCTTGGGCACTACTCACTTAAGGTAGCCGAGAGGGACCGCTGGCAAAAAACAGGCTCAGAGGAGGAGGAGGGCTAACAATGAACATAGAAAAAGAACAATGGAGCTGAAAAGGAAAGCACAGGAGAACAAAACAAATAAAAGAAACATCTGAAGCAAGGATGGCTGTTGGAAAAGGAAAGAGAAAAGCAGAGGCGTTTGTATGTGGGGAGGAAATAGATAGGGAAAAAAATATGGGTGAATGAAAGGAGGTGGGTGAGGGGATGGATGAGGACTAGATTTAAAATTAGTGGATGACTCGTTTGTCAAGTTTATATTTTGGGAATGCAGGTAGTCCTCGACTTATGACCATGGTTAAGCCCATTTATGTGGCTTAAGTGAGACATTTGTTTGCCCATTTTACAACTTTTGTTGCCACAGTTCTTAAGTGAATCATTGCAGTTGTTAAGTTAGTAACCTAGTTGGTAAGTGAATCTGGCTTCCCCATTGACTTTGCTTGTCAGAAGGTCACCAAAGGCAATCACATGACCCTGGGACATTGCAACCGTCGTAAAAATGAACCAATTGCCAAGCATCTTAATTTTGGTCACATGACATGCTGCAATGACCATAAGTGTGAAGAACGGTCATAAGTCACTTTTTTCAGTGCTGTTGTAACTTTGAACCATCACTAAATGAACTGTTGTAAGTTGAGGACTACCTGTATAGAAAAATGAGTTATAAATCAAAAGAAATTTTAGTTCCCCTGATATCAGTTCCAACAGCCTGAGGTAGTCTGGAAATATGATGATTTTGTTTCCATCTCTTTAATTCTCATTCACTTAACCTGGAGGAAGTCAAAATTGAATTGTGATGGTAATTGCAGGTGAACAAAATTTTACCCTTTTAAGATGACGAAGTTGGAACAGTTCACTTTTCAGAAAATTGTCACAGCAGTTTTCATCCCTGGATTTCTGTTCTGCTGCCAAGGATGTTTTTCTGAGAGTTTACTCCGCTACTCAGATTAATGTATGTTTTCTTTCATTAATGCTTTTATGGCACCTGAATTTCCATTTGGATGGCTGCCCATATAGCTGGTTGAAGGAAGCTCACAACATCTCTGCTTTTATTAAGTGTTACTTGTACTTGGCAATGCAACAGGAATTTTATAGTGTTTATGAAGTAGCGTTTATTCATATATTTTTAATAGCTCTCTTTAGTGATATAGATGTAAATCCAGATTAATCAGAATTTCTTCAACATTCATATTCATATCCAAGCAAAATGCTCTTTGTGTTCCTGTGTTCCTCTTTTTAACAAATAAATAAATAATCCCGTGAAGAACCTGTTGTCTCAGTAAAATGATGGAAAGATACATATGGGATAAGAACTGGAATAGTTGAATAATTATATTGATAAATACTGTACATGTGTGTACAAAATATCTTGGATAATAGAAATCCTAAAAGATTCAGAGAAGCTCAAAGGAAATGGAAATCAAATTAATTATGCACCATTAACTTTGATGCTTTAATTGCATGTATCAAAAAGTTTCAGGGCCTGTCTCTAGATTTTTCATCTTCAACAGAAACTTTGGAATAAAAATATTCTTTAAAAAGTCTATCCATTTACCAGATGTTTTGTTTTCTGGATTGCAGTGATTCATTCTTCACTATCCATTTTCTTTTATTCCTGCATCCACCTACTCAGTTATGCATGTACAGGGGTGGGCAGTGACACCCTGTACATAAATGTTATGTGACACCCTGTATATAAATGTTATACTATACTATATAAACCGTGATAGTGCAGTAGTTAGAATGCAGTACTGTAGCAGGCTACTTTTGCTGCCTGCCGGCTGACTGCAATTTGGCAGTTCAAGTTTTACCGGCTCAGGGTTGACTCAGCCTTCCATCCTTCCAAGGTCGGTAAAATGAGGACCCAGATTGTTTTTTGGGGGAGCAATATGCTGACTTTGTAAACTGCTTAGAGTGGGCTGTAAAGTACTATGAAACAGTATATAAGTCTAAGTGCTATTATTACTGGTATTATTAACACACAATTTTCGTGTATAGCCAACGCTGGGGTTAGCTATGCATACTCCATTCTCCATTTAATGCTTTCTTACCAGCAACAGCTATCACGATTGCTACTTAGAGAAGCTTGTTACCAGGCACGTTTTTGAGGCAGTGAAAAGCATTCATAAATTGACAGGAAACCACATTGTTCTTATAGACAAAATCTCTAGGGACTTGAAAGATTTCAATTTGATTTTTATTTTCTTTTTTTGTGTCAAGTTCACAAAAGTTTCATTTTTCTTTTGTCATGTTTTTTGACGGAGGGCATGGATTTCTGTGCTTTAATTCAAGGCCTCCTTTATCTCCCTGGACTCTGTGCTAAGCTCTGTTGAAGATAGTCCTTGACTTAAGACCACAACTGAGCCCAAAATTTTTGTTGTTAAGTGAGACATTTGTTAAATGAGTTTTGCCCCATTTTACAACCTTTCTTGCCACAGTTGATAAGTGAATCACTGCAATTGATAGGTTAGTAACCTGGTTGTTAAATGAATCTAGCTTCCCCATTGATTTTGCTTGTCAGAAGATCAGGAAAGTTATCACATGACTTTGGGACACAGCAAAGATCATAAGTATGAACCAGTTGTCAAGCATCTGAATTGTGATCACATGATCATGGGGATGCTGCAATGGTTGTAACTGTGAAAAACAGTCATGACACTTTTTCAGTGCTGTTGTAACTTTGAACAGTCACTAAATGAACTGTTGTAAGACAAGGACTTCCTGTATAAAAATAGAATGACCCTTGCAATTACTGTGGTAAATGTAATCTTGCAAATTCCTCATTTACCAAAATAAGATGCAAGTTATGTCATGTCTGTATGGAATTATTATCTTCTTTCCCAGAGTCATAGCAGTATATTATTATATAATTTTACTTAATTAGTCAAGTTGCTATTGTAGCAGTTTGTGTTTATGTCTTTATAAACATGAGTATTTATCATATGCGTCCCTGATTCTTACATTATGCAAAAAAGCAAACAGCTGTCCTTTATTTACTGTAGCCAAATGTTTTATAATTTTGTAGGTTGTCATAGGATGGCAATTATTCAGATGGAATAGAAAAGTTTGCTTAAAATTGTTTAGATTTCCATTTCATTGTTTATTTTCTTCTGAAGTTGGGATGTATAAACAGCCAACTATTGCTAATGATAAAAGTGACCAGACCAGTTCATAGCACTCCAGTGTCTTATAAGAAGGAAACAACAGTCTACATTACCAGCAGATGTATAAATATTGACTAGAGTACTAATGCGGCAATGAATCAACCACTGTCAGTGCTGTGGCTTGACTTGCAAACAATATTCACAAGATGTTCAACTCTTTTGATTTTTACTTCTACAGGAATGAGAGACTGGACTATCAGAAACTCTGATCCCCCCTAGACTCCCTTTAAATGGGGAACTGAACTTCAGTATGTTGCTGGAACTGGGTATGTCTAGTTTGATGAAAAGAAGGGCTAGGGCTGACATCATAACTGTTCTGATATCTCAGAGACTGCCAAAAAGAAGGAGTCAAGAGACTTCCAGTTTGACTGCATGATCGGTGAAGGGGAGCAGGGCTCCGCATCCCCATGTTGAATCCTCTTCATCGGAGGGCCCCCCCAAGGGGCTAAAGTCACCCTGTAGGGGTAAAAGATAAGAAGGAGCATCCTGCAGGTCGCGGAGAGCGGCGGCTCTCCTGCTGGACCCAGGGTTTTCCTCTTTGCTGAGGACAAAGATGAGGCAGCCAAGATGGCTGCCGTAAAGCTGGGGCAGCCGAAGAAACCAGATTGTGCTGGAGCAGAGTGAGTGGACAGTGACTGGAACTGGGTGAGGTGATTTTTGAATTTTGCCTAGATTTGACACTAAAAGAAAATAAATCCGGAAAAAGAGGCTCTCTGGAATGCTAAAGAGAGGCAGAGAAAAACTGCACCCTCAGGAAATAAGTTAAAGCTTAAAATACAGAAAGACTGGATGTATAAATCTTACTGGCATGACTTTGAATAGGCATATAACTATTATATCTCCTGATGGACAATATTAAGATTAAGTAATCTTCTGGCTTTGGGAAGTCAAAAGAATAGACCCTGGAGTGGTGACAGATTACTGACAGAACATTGAATACTATTTGGACTTTTTAAAATAAGGCAAGATGGCTCATCAGGAAGAACTGAGAGACACAAAAAGAAATCATGATGTTACTTCAAAACATTTACGGCATGATGATGGGGAACTCCAAAGAGATAAAGGATTATTACATGATATAATTGGAAAGACTGAAAATGGACAACAAGAATTAATGAAGCAAGATCTGATATCTTAGAACTGAAAGCTGTGAGACTATAGTATACACACAACATCCCAGAACTATAGAAAATACTGTTGACACATAGTTGTTACTATTCAGAGCCTCATTCTTAAGGTATTATTAAAAAGTATGTGATTCTGATATATTTTCAAAATAGTGATGAAATGGGAAACAGATCTCTATGTAGAGAATTCAAGCCCTACATGCCAGATAGGTAAAGGTAATGAATATCTTGAGGCAAAATTGACTAGAGTGACTACACAGAAGCATCGATGCTGTATTTCAAGCATCAGTGTGGAAGCGTTTTACTTTTCCCTTAATCCTTTGTGACTGAATCCATGGAGTTTTTCTTGGAAATGCTGTAGAAGTAGTTTGGTATTACATTCCTTTAGGATTTTTGATAAAAGTCAGGACACACACACATACACAAGTTTTAGAACATTTTAGAATAGCTTAGGGATACGTCCTTTGAACATATAATATTTCAAGCCTAGAGGATTTTCACTGCTGCATCTGCTTTTTCCTGAGACAGTATGAACTGGTAGTCCTGTTCCAGGGGATTTGCATGTTATACTGATGCATAACAGTTTAATCCTCTCAGAACAGCATTGATAGCAGCCCTACCACAGAGGCATTCCTCTCATTCTTCTGCAAATATCAGCATATGCCAAACAACAGAGTGCACCATTTGCCCATTTTGAATGGAAAGATGATTGGCTCTTTGATTGATAATCAAGCGCACAGTGATTCTGCACATTGACAGTTGACAAGAATAACACATATGCTAAGTTAGATACTTGATAACGATCAGATTAGAATCCTGCATTTATTAAAAAGGAAGTGGCAGCACTAAGCATTAGTAAGAATTTTATGTACCAAAGCTTTGTGAAACAGCTGAAATTGCTACTAGAAATATTGAGGCACCATGTCTTCCTGAAAGAAGGGCTGCATGTCACCCAAGTGTGTAAGATTCTTTTGAGTTGTTAACTAAAACCTTCTTCTGCATATGGAAATTCACACTCAGGTCACTGAAGTGGTCATACACAAATGGGAACCTTGAGATTGCTGGAGAGGCAGCCTTTGTCAATGGTTGGGAGCATATGTGGGGAGCACATTCACACATCATTGAATGAGACATCAATGTTTCTGGGGTATTGGATGGGCTATTGAATGACTCTCACTAAATAACACATAGTACACAAGGACATTTTTATGAATCTCCTAGCTTTATTGATTGCAATATGAGGCTTTGCTTACATACATACCACACACCACCTCTTATATTCACCAAGACTCATCGAAGTAACTGATCAAGAAGCCTGAGAAGAATGAAGAAGACAGATCAAGACATTCCATGGTTCCAGCCAGTTTTCTATCCATCCCTCTCTTTTCGTAGGGTGCCAGCACCAAATTTACTTTGCACTTTGGTTTTATGCTTGTTGGTTAGCTAGTTAGATTTTACTCATTGATGTATAATTTTTACTTCACGGCCAGCCTTCAATTCCTGGCTTAGTTTCAGCTGGTTCAAGCTTGCTCATTAATCATGTTTTAGAAAACTTCTGAAGAACAAACTGAAGTAGACCCATGATGAATTTTGACTGACCAAGGGAACAAAACAAAACGAACAAAAAACAGCTCGGTAACAGCAAAAGAGAACCCATGTTCTCTGAGACAAGAATGGGAAGTGGCTTGGCAAGATGTCTAGAAAGGCTTAGCAGCAGCTTTTGAAAACAGTTTAACAACAGACTTCAGCAAAGTAGGGGACGCACCTAGAGGAAAAGCACATGATAACTACATGCCACATTGGAAAAATAACAGGAACAATAAGGTGTTAAAAAAAAAAAAGCAATGGTGTGGGTGTGTGAAATCAAGCTCACTGGCACAATCAGATGTGCATCGTCTTCCTTAAGATCCCAGACCAAAGCCTGGCCGGTCTGGTTGTTGGATGTACAGAATTTCTACACCATTATAGAAACTGCTTAAATGATCTGCTTGATTTTGTGTCTATGGTTTCATATCTATGGTTCCACAAAACCCTAAGCCTAAACCTTTCAAGTCAAATCAAGTCTATCAAGGAGCTTTGGTGGCTCAAGTGGTTAGAACACAGTACTGCAGATCAGCAGTTTGGCTGATCGAATCCCACCAGCT
>JANHJO010008282.1:94865-106652 GCA_032468235.1 Pseudoxyrhopus heterurus | reverse complement strand
TCTCTTCTCTTCTCTTCTCTTCTCTTCTCTTCTCTTCTCTTCTCTTCTCTTCTCTTCTCTTCTCTTCTCTTCCACTCCACTCCACTCCACTCCACTCCACTCCACTCCACTCCACTATCATCATCATCATTCTGCTTTCTGATCTGTAAATGTGAAAATTAAGTCACTTCTGCCAGTTCAGAAATTTGGAAGATCTTTATCCTTAAGAATAAAGGAATCTCAGTTTGTGGTTTATTTTTGTTTTGTCTTCCTCACCAGTACTTGAGGAGGAACAGAACAAGGAAGATTATTTTCTACCACCAATAGAACTAAAAACAGGAAGAACCTGAGTCTTTTTCATTGATGAATATTTGTTAAATTCCTTCCAGATTTGCTTGTTAAATGATAGGGATACAACAGAACCCTTTTTTTTTTTTAAAGCCACTCTGTTTACTATGTAGTCCTCTTTCTGCTCTAAGGTGATATGCTTTGACTACTGTAGATTACTTATATAAATGGGTAAAGAAAGCATCAACTTATATTAGCCAACGATGTATTTACAAGTGGCTCTAAGTACCAGCTTCAAATTTATTGCAGTTAAGGTAGATGAAAAGTCTTCTTTAGCAGCATCTGGATTCAATTTAAAACTTTCCACAACATATTAACGATACTCAGAAGGGATTCATTCCAGGCTGAAAGTGTACTAGCATTGCTCACCTAAATAAGATCTAGTTCAACCTATGGCTTTTACCGAATTTTGAAAGTTTTAACCAGTTATTTTCTTTAATAAAGATGTCTAAAAATGGATCCCAATGGTTACATAAATGAATACATCATTAAATACCATTTTTTAATTTAAAAAAGATTAATTACGTACTGCTTATATAATGTTACATTATAAAGGCTACTACTGTATTTTCTTAAAAAAAACCCTGATAATTTTATATTGGTTTATTCCTGCTCCTTATGTTTATCTAACCTTTATAAGTTGTTTTTCCAAAATATATTTATTTTGTAGTAAATTGGATTCCGCATATTGTTATTTACAGCAAGATATTCTTTGATCAGATTGGCAAAGCAGCACTTTATTATCCTTTGGGTTTGAAATAATAGTGAAAGGCATAGGGGGGTTTGTTTGTTTCTATTGGGAGAAATAGTGGCTTTTATTAGCCTGCTAATTTGGCCATTTTGAAACCTTTCAGGTGAAACTTTGTTCTAAAATAAATTTGTTTCTGCTGCTGCAGTTCGGCACACTTGACAGCTGTTGCATAAGAATGTGTGTGTGTGTGTGTGTGTGTGTGTGTGTGTGTGTGTGTGTGTGTGTGAATAACTTATTTTAGAACTTCCGATCAATGAAAGAACACCAATCTCTTTCTCTTTCCCCACCAGAGAGTGCCTGGGTGCAAGGGACCCATACTGTGGCTGGGATAAAAAGCAAAAGCGATGCACAACCATTGAGGACAGCTCCAATATGAGTCTCTGGAGTCAAAATATTACCGAGTGCCCTGTAAGTAAAAACCTAAAATCAGGAATATAAAAATGTATTACACATTTTGCGTTGAACCAGTCTTCATGAAATTGCTACAGCATTGTGGCATCCGTGGCATGTGGGTTACCTGAACTGCTAGAGTTCCAATATTTTCTGTTCCTCTGCGTGAGGACTGATGGGGGAAAACCTAAATACATCTCCTTTGCTTATGGTGTAGAGACCCAAGCATTATGGCAAACCTTACCACTGAGGTTTGCATAACCTTTTCCTCAAACATCAAAAATATCTACCTGTTTAAATTTGATTCAAATTACAGAAGTTAATTCAGTGTTATTCATACGATTACTTCCGGTGCATTTAATCATTTTTTTTCAATCGATACCAATTGAATTTCTGAAAATTAGTGGGGGATGGGAGGCTCTTGAGTTCTCATCCAAGGTTTTCATGGGGGTGTCTCTGGCCCAGGGGCCTCTAGTATAATTTATTGTGGTCTTTTTGTCTCCTACAGGGGAAAAAAACCCAAGGAATAATTCCAGGCTTCTTAATTTATTAGACATTTTGTAAGATAGCTTGATCATTTGGACTGATAATTGGTTTCAAACAAAGTGCTGAAAGGGCAGAGTGGCATTAAAGTGATATGATTTGAATAGAGCCTGTGAACAGTAGCTCACCAACTGTGATCAGGAATTTGTCAGAGACTCCCTTGAATTTGTTTCATGGAGAAGATTGGAGAGAGAAAGGCAGTCTTTGAGAGGAAATGACTGTAGTATGGACAAATCAGTTTCTTCCTCATTTCTTCAATTCTCACCACACGGACATTGCAGAGCAATTTCCATCTTCTCTCAATGTTAGGGTAGCCAGGCCAAGCTCTAGAGGCATCCCTCCATTCTGAATCACCCCCTCCCAGTAAAGGGCTGCATTCCCATTATGCAGGGCTGATTGATAGCTAAATTGCAGAGGGGTATTTTGTGCAGCTTGCCAACATGGATTTAAAGTTGCAGTGCTAGGATTTTTACTGTCTGTAATAACCTTGGTCACTCCTTTCCACCCCACTCCCACTCCCCATATAGCATTAGTCATTCCTTTTTGCTTCATTTTTCCGTATGGTTCTAAAGTATTGTCTGCTTATAGCCTTCTCCTGCTGTTCTTGGGATATAATGTTTATTGACTGCCAGGTGTTGTTATCTTGTCACAGCTTAATGCCTCTGTCTGTTGCTAGGTGTATGAGATGTTAATCCTTTCCCTGGATCACAATGTCTGGTGGGAAGCCCCCTCCTTTCTTAATCAGTCTTCCATGGTCGCCGAAAATAGCCTGTTGCGAGTCATTTGGGTTTTAGAAATGACACAAGGGATGGGAAGGGTAATGTTTGGATTTTAAGACACAACCAATAACAGCTGCCTTATATCTTAAAAATGGGGATTTCTAAGATGCATATTCAAAAGATTGATTCAAGCAGTTCTACTTTGCCACAATGGCTGGTGACTGGCTGGGTACAGACAACTAAAGTGCAACTAAAAACCAGCCACATTTATGGCTTAAACTCAAGCATCATCATGACCTGACCTCTTTTCTACATGCATCATGACATTGCAGCCCTAAAAGGGCAGAGCTTGCACCATGATGCTGCTTTCATCATACTAATGAAAGTGACAAGAAGCCACTGGGCTTGAAGCAAAGTTGTGAATTTATTTTGTTCTTATTTATCTGATATTTATCCTGCCTTTCTTATTGTTTATAAATAATTCAAGGTGATGATAATACTCCTTCCTCTTCCTATTTTCCCCACAATAACTCCATGACAGGAGTTGGGCTGAGAGAGAGAGAGAGAGAGTGAGTGATTGGCCCCAAATCACCCAGCCAATGTTTCATCCCAATGTGGGACTAGAACTAATAGTCTCCTAACCACTAGTCCAAACTTACAATTGCCTGTGAAGATGTAGAGCAGCGGTTCCCTGACCTTTCCGGCTCGGTGGACCAGCGGTGAAAGAGGGAGAGGGGGTGGTTTTGCATGCGCACACCACTTTCACAAAGGCAGCTTTGCACATACGCTGCTCTCACCCACCACTTCTGTGGCCCGGTTCCAAACGGGCTGCACCCCGGCCCTGGGTCACAGATTAGGGGTTGGGGACCCCTGATGTACAGGAGTACAGGAGCTATTTGTTTACCATAATGCCCAGCACAATACAAAAACTGTGTTTCCGATGCCACAGAGACAAGGTATGAGTTGGAAACATGACTCTGGGATGTTCCCATTCCTAAGGCCTAATCAATCAGTGCATTGCTACCCCGTGAGTACCAAATAGAATTGCAGGTGCTGTCTTACTCTTCTCACTTGCAACGTGGAGAAGGAAGGAGAAAGCTGCAGCCATTCTTCCAGCAGAAGGGTTGGGGAAAGCTGCGTAAGGGGTAATCATGGGAAGGAGGAATTCAGCGATACAAGATGGAGTGCTCATTCCAATTAGAGTTCCCTTAATGCAACTCCCCTTGCTTCTCCTCTGCATTCCATACCCAGGGCAGCAATTGCAAAGGCACCTTGAGCAGCCATTAACACATCAACTGGCAGTCATCATGGATTATTTCAAAGTGGATTAAGACTTAATTGAACAGCACTGATGTGCACCGTATGTGGCTATCTCTTTAACCATCAGCAGGTGGGAAATTACTTAACACTGCTGTAAGGAAGAGTGGTCAGAAGAAAGGGAAACCAAGATGATGCAGTAATCTAATTCCCCACTTTGCTGTACAGCTACCCATTTTGCTAAGATGTGATCGGAGCTATATGCAGAATACATGACTAGAGGCTAGTAAAGGGAGACAAAAGACTCCCAGCTAGCACATATACCCATCAGTACAGATTTCAAAACATCTTTAAGCTAACAATAGATAATCTTTCAAGTTGGGACTTGCTACACATTTATTACAGTTAAATTCCTACTCTTTGCCTAAAGCATCAATACAGTCTCTCTTGAGTTTACAGAGCCAATCCTAATTTGAATCCTCAGGAAAATTACTGAAGGTGACTTCAGACATTTTGGGGGTATTGGACTGGATATTCCCTAAAAGAATGGAGGAAAGAAGCCTGCCACAATCAGGAAACTGCTGGTTGTTTGTTTATTTGTTTCTAAGGTTGGGTCAATGTTCTGTGGTTAGTTGAAGGCCTTCCTGGTAAGTTCAGGGGACTGGAAAAGGGCCGTTTTCTTATCTAAGTTTTCTTTCTAGGATCAAACTGCATATGAGATACAATTCTCTCATCCTAAAACCATATTGCATGTATTAAAAAAGAATTGCTCTTCTGCAATCTACTACGAAGTGTATTTTTTGACTATGTGTGTGAGGCAAGCATGCCTCATAAATTATACTAATGCCTTGTGTACTGGAAAATCCCATGGGGCATCATTGTATTAAAAATTGATATAAACGGATTGAAAGGAGTGGGGTGGGTATTGTAACAAATCTTGCAAGAATGATACATTGCAATTGTGGATATCTTGGATATGTTTTCTGTTGTGAAATACTTGCCTTCAAATTGAGAACATGTTAGGATTTAAAGGTTATATTGAGGACATACAGGTTTTTTTCTCTTTCACTATGATTCACTTTTACTGATTCACTATGATAAAATTCCCTTTTTATTATTAGGCAACTAAACAATGACAAAATGTAGTATTCCTGAAGGGAGGGGGAGAAAATGCTCAAGCTTCCTTTACCAAAACCAAGGAAGAAACAGAAAATCCACCTCCTAATGTGTGTCCTGACATGTCCTTCCCAGTTGCATAAATGTCTACTCAACTATGATTCTCGCCCTCTCTATAGATGTGGTCCTGTCCATCAAAAGGTTACCCCCTCTGTCTTAGTTGATGGTGGAATACAAAAAGTGTTCTTTTTTGAAGACCAAAACTGTAAAGAGAAAAAAAATATTCTTTTGAAGCTACTCAGACCTCAAAGCTAAATTGTTGTCTGAATTAATCCTGAAAATTCTTGCTTTCAAATAAATAATCTGTGTTTCTGTTCCCCATTTCTGTCCTATAACTTGAACCTTGCCTCTATGGGGTCCTTGATGCTCTCTGAGCTTGGTTGTTTGCTTGTAGCTATTTCATTACCTGACTAAGTAACACCATCAATCTTAGTGAGTGTGAGGTTTGCTCCTTGTGCATATATAGTAACTTGCCCTGCCAGTTGGTGTACTTTGGGTGAGTCATGTGGTACTGCATGCTGGACCTGGTACAGCTTCCAGACTGTCTTCAAGGGTAATCCCATGCAGAGCATGTTGCAGTATTCCAAGCAGGAAGTGACTAAGGCATGAAGGACTCATGCATACAATTAATAACATATTCTAAATTCTCAGAAGACTTTTACAATAAAGATTGTATAACAGATCCCTCACTTAAAGAGATATTAATTTCCTCCTATCACTGTAGGGACAGTGCCAACTTGGCTAATTTAATTTAATTAGTCAGGAATGGCAGAGACTGAGCATACATTGTCCACCTTCTTGAGCTGCACAAGTTGAAAAGAATGGGTATTTGTTAATTTTACACAACTCTTTCCATCCTGCACGAATATGTAATATTTCTAAGCCAAGGAATTCAGCTGAACAGTAGCTAGAATACAGCAGGGAAGACTGCAGTCTTCTCATTGTTTACAGGCTGCTGAATTACAGTGGAACAGATGTTTAAGGTCCGTCTAACTTCAGTGTAACGAACATAACGACAGATCTAAATTACTTCCATGTTATATCTTATAGTTTTTAGATGCAAGATGGAGGCTCAAAGGAAGTGCCAGGGGAGAGCTGGGAAGTGAAGAAGTGGGAAATGGGAAAGAACAAATAACGATTTGCAAACCTTGTTTTGTAACTATTTGCCTCCAAAAGAGATTCCATGATGCTTTTATGAGGTATGAGGGTATTTCTCTGGCCTTCACAAAAATCAGTAGCAGCTGCTGTAGGGTAACGTTCCTCTTGTTTGCAAGAAAAGTAGTTATTTTTGCTGTAAGGCATCTCTTTGCTGCAGTTATGACTTCCAGACATGACTTTTCTTGTACAAATATTCTCCCTGAATTCACCACTTTTTTCATAGAGGAGTCTCATCTAGACCTTATGGTTTTCCTTTGTAACCTGTATTTTCTTTATCGCTGCTTTCTCTTTTTTTTTCTCTTACACCAAAAGTCTGTAAAGACGAAAAAGACAGACTGGTTACAGGGTGAATTTGATTAGGAGTGCAACAAACTGTTTGTCCTGATCACCATCTGTGCTTTCTGGGGAAATCATTGTTGTGTGTAGTGAGAAGATTTATGGATAAAAGAGAAAGGAGCCCATGGAGGATTTCCCTGTCTTTCTTTGTACTGGGGAAAGATGAAAGCAATATCCCACAGGGGTGCGTTTTGGGAGTCTATATTTGTTTCTTTAACAATGGTCAATTTGATATAGCAGACATAAAGGACTGAAGCTGTAAATATTTTTAAAAAAATAAAGATGGTTGTCACTGTATTTTTAACTTTGACACATCAAGTTCAGAATTCCCTGTCAAAACTTGCACAGGTTCTTTAATCCGCCATAAGCTACAATGTTAGAAAGTTCATTGTGGTTCTATTTTCAATATGTATAAGATGCATTGACTGTATTGTACAGTGTGAAGAATAATGGATGCTCTTGATTTGTTTTCTGATTATATCTGATTGTTTGCATGAGACAAGAATGCACTGAAGTGTGGTATTGTCTGAAGAGTCAGAAGAAAGATTCAAAGCTTCCTGGCTTTACTGCATTTGCTCTTATAGCAGCCTATGCACTGTGTAGACTTATCATACTGATTTTTCTTTCTTTTAATTAGGTAAAAAATCTAATGGTGCATGGGCAGTTGGGGACCTGGTCTCCATGGCAACCATGTGAACATTCAGATGGAGATAGTACAGGTTCCTGCATGTGCAGATCACGGTCATGTAACAACCCTCAGCCACGGTGTGGTGGACGTGACTGTGAAGGAGCCAGGATAGAGATTGCAAATTGCTCAAGGTACTTCAGAATGTTTGTGTCTCAAGTTACCAGAAGGACAGAACTGTTCCTTTCACCACATTATGAATTTCCACTACATTACATCTTGTTCCAACATGCTTATAGACCTTAAACCTGAGAAAGGCAGTCTACAGAAAACTATGCAAGGCCACTAAATATTTATTATAGCAAAGCCATAGAGTTGGTAGAATATTGGGAATTTGAACCTTTTCAGTAGATTGCATTAGAACACTGCCTCTGAACTAAATCTGCCTCTCATGGAAATTAATCAGTACATTAAAAAATAAAAATTAGTCATATCTGTTTTCCTGATGTAATATCGCATCTTGTTACCAAGTGGCCTTTTTCTCATGTCATGTGAGTATATCTCAGTGTCTTTGAAATAGTTATTAAAATTTTGTCTACGTTTGCACATTTAAGATGAGATACTTACTCTGGAATAAATACAATACTTGATTGTGTTCTCCATCACTACTCTGGATCAGAATTTCCAATCTCACCTACTTAAAGGCAGCATTCTTAGTGAGAGAAGAATTTGGAGGAGGAAAAGATGGTTTTAGAGATTGTTCCAAACCACTGGGATAGTCATAGGGCAGGGCAATGTACACATTACTCCTGACTTATTAACACTGGATAGTTTGGCCATTGTATCATTGATACTTCCAAATGGTTTCATGCAAATAAATGAGCTGCCATGTAAAAACAGGCCATTAAATTTAGCACTCTAAAAAAACTATTTTTCGAGCTGTGCTATGTGAGACTCTAGCATTGGGACTTCTACACTAAACTCTGGCTTCCCCATTGTGCTTGGATGCAGAATTATTTTCTATACTATTTGGAACCAACATCATCCAAGATATGGACATTTTCCATGGGAAAAATAATGGCAGGGGAAAAGGTTAATGGACTCCATTAGGGCAGTAGTCCCATCCCAAATTAGACAATTATTATCCCAACACAAAAAGGCATTTTGATCTTGACAAGGTGTACAAGATATTTTGTTAAGAGAGATTTTGGTTATGTTGAGTTTAGCCCACAATTGCATTTGATTAATTTATATTGATTCACTCATAACTCCAGGAACCTAGTAGCTTAGTGGTTAAGTTGCTGAATCTTGGACCATTAAAGTTCAAGACCTGAATGCCGTGAAACTGAGTGAGCTCCCATCACTTGTCTCAGCTCCTGTCAACCTATTAATTTGAAAGCATGCAAATGCAAGTAGATAAATAGATACCACATATAAGTATGCAGGAAAGTAATAACATTCCATGTTTCACCATACACTCTGTGCTGTGGCATGATGTCATGCTGGCTACATGGCCATGGAAATGTCTTTGGACAACACTGGCTCTTTGGCTTAAGAAACTGAGATGAGCATCACCTCCTAAAGTCGGTCACGATCTACCAGTTGAACCATCCTCCATCTTCCCAGTTCATTATTCCTCCTGTGTCATGAAAGACATGAAATTTGAAACTTAGAATATTAACTTATCAAAATCTGGGGCTACCTCCTTGAGCGAATAAAGGATATGGGTGATATACTGAAGAATGGTGTGAGGTTATTAATGAAAAAGAAAGACTGGTCCATTTTTTTTCAATGTCACTGGTAAGGTGTTTTAGTACTAAAGCAGCAGTTCAAACACATCCCTTTGGTTGGCCTGGGTCGCAGAGAATCAGATTTAATTCTGTGAAGTTACCTGAAACTGTACTAAATGGCTAATGGGTGCACCCAAGCTATTCTAGTATTATGTGTTCCTGACATGTATATGTTATCAGCTGATCAAATGATACATTTTAAAGATGAAGGCATGCATATCAATGCATAAATAAACACATAAATTGATGCATCCACAAGTGTGCATTTACACCTCTCTTCTAATGCCTGTGCACTCTTCAGGTAGTTATTGGTGAAAAATATGTTTAGTGTCATTATAGCAAGAGAAATACACTTCATATGCTGCCTTGGGTATCTTGGCAGTTTAAGCTGTCACACTTGAAGAGTTTAATTCATCTTTCTTTAGGATGCTATACATACCTGTGAAAAAATTAGCGAGCAAAGACATGGAAAATTCCTTCACAATATGGACAGTTCTTGTGAAGAATGTTTCTACATATTTCAACCTAGATTAGTTCCTCTGCAGAATCTGTTCAGCCAGTTTTCTCTGACTGACATAAGAGCAGACTCAATTTAAATCTCACTGGGAAGGAATGGTTTTCTCTCTCTTTGTTAGAGAACATTAGCATTTGGAATAAAATTACTAACTGAGGCAATAGAACTTTATTAGTTACTTAGACTCATAATACGCAAAGGTGTGTTTTGTGCTTATGAAAATGGTGTGATGGATAATTATTCTGATTTTCTAAACAGAACCTGGTGCTGAAAAGATTTCTCAAAATCTCCCACTGAGTTTGTGACTCACCTGGGATATGAATATCTCTGTCTTCTCTCACTCCTGGATGACACATGATTAAAAAATAAAAGTTTGATTAGATCTTCTAGATCCTCCCTGTTTTTTTATTTATAAAAAAGCAGTTTATACAGCTGTTACAACTCCACCATGTGGAGCATTATTTTCTCTGCAAGAGACATAAGATGTTTGTTGTAATAATTTAATTATTACATTGCTGATCAGCATTGTTGATCAGTTAAATGTAGAATACCATAAGATTAGTCTGTAGGAAATAGATGAAAAATGTGCTTCATGTTAACATTTATTAACTGTTAGGAAATATAGCTATATGATCATCTTATATTCTTCACAGGTCTACAACTTTCTATTTTAACTGGCTTTGTATGCCATGTAATTCTTTCATTAGAATATTTAAAGGAGAGATTTTACTAACAAATCTAAGATTTCTATTGAAAATGTCACCGTGATAATAAAAACCTTATTGAAAAGTGAATGTAAATCAAGCCTTTGTCTTTTAAGATTGGAATCTTCAAAAAAAGAAGTCTGAACATATAAAACTTTATATTCTGGCTGCTATTCCCAATTTATGTCTGACAAATGGTTGAATTATTTACATATGATTATATTGACATGGGGATACAGAACTAGCTAATAGTTTTAAATTTTGTGTATGATTTTGATTTGTATATTGATGGTTTTGTTGTTTGTTTTTCCTGTATCATTCTGGACATAGTAAACATTTATCCATTTTTTGTTCTGTTTTATCAATACATTTTTTGATGTTCAGTTTTTTCCTACTTGCTAAAAAAAACAGGATTCAGTTACAAGGGGAAAAAGTAATTTTCAAAAATTTCTTGCCCTCCAATGAAAGAGAAATAAAATACCACTGATCAAAAGTCATGCTCATTTCCAAGAGAGAATGAGAGAGAAAAATTAGGAAAGGGTAGACAAAGTTCAAGTTGTAATTCTAATATTTCTGCTACAACAGATGAACTACCAGCTATTTTTTTAGTTTCTGGGCTCTTCATCCATTTCCCACATAAACATTCAGGAATCCAAGAAAGAAATAGCTTGTGAAGAAGACTTGAAAGCAAAGTTTTAAAAAAATTGACCTCATTTTCCAAAGTAGAGAAAACAGGAATGTTGGGATGATAAAAGAACCATATCTGGTTCTATTTTGTGATATTCTCTTGGATAGGATACAAGTTTGTTCCTGAAATGTATTTCCTATTGGGATTAAGAAAACAACATATCTCTGTGAGGAATAGGAAGTACAACCTGAATCTTTTTCAGAGAAACCATTGCAAGTATTGGAGTGATTTTTCACTTCGTTGGCTGGACCTTAATATTAACACATGTTATGGAGAATCTATTGCCTTTTTTAAAACCTTATTGAAAAAACATACTTGCAAAGGGTATTTAGAAGATTCAAGTGTACATATATTCTGTTTGTTTCTATGTTAGCCCACCTTTCATAAACATACATGGAATGTAAAAATTACTTAAAGGGAAACATTAATAGAAATGTCAGTAAGATAAAGCAGTGGTAGAAAAAAAAAAGGACCACAGAAGCTATAATTTATATTTAACCGTGGATTGCTGTTTTAACCAATGGAAGTCCTTACAGATATTGTCTGAATCTTTTAAAATATCCATTAAAAATGTGTGTAAACAAATGTCCACTGTTCATCTATATGGAGTGTTAAGATTCTGAAATAATAATCTGGTTTTTAGGTAGCGATTTTTTATAGTTTTTATCATTAGCTTTTAAAAAGTTCATAACCGATTCTAGCTGTTCAAATGTATATACATATTGCAGAATCACTTGGTGGCTCAAGTGGTTAGAACAGAGTACTGCAGATCAGCAGTTTGGCTGATCGAATCCCACCAGCTCCAAGGT